>VYXB01002638.1:0-155615 GCA_013397135.1 Pachyramphus minor
CCATTAAAATCCAGTAATTTTTGGAAGCTCTTATTTAGCAGCTCCAAAGGACAGTAATTCTTGGTCTTACTTGCTTTGTAAAGGGAATGTAGAGTTTAGCTCAAAAATAGATCAGACCAGGGCAAACTGTCTGACAAACTACTGAAGCAAGCACAAAGAAAACACCACTTGGCCATGTATCTTTCCAGATTTGAAATGACTTTTCTGTAAGGAATCTTTATTTCTTTGCTTGCTAAAATGCGTTCTTGTAGGATGTTTTTTCCTGGATCCGTGGGTGCCTTTACCTTCCCCATTCCCTTTAAGGATCTTTTGTTCTCTGGTGTTCCCTATTTTTCTTCTAAGTGTTTTTTAATTTACCTTTGTTCCCATATGAGCCACTATTCAATCCAGCTGGCTAATGCAGGTAACAGAGATGGCTTATTGCCTCTTAATGTCATTGCTTGGTAATTCAGACTTGCAGGATGGGTTGTTTGGATCCTGGAGCAACTGTGGGACTCTTTGTTCTTGGACCTTACTGGGGACTATCAAAATGTCACTGCTTCCTCTGGAAGTGGTGAGAGGTTAGGGAGCATTGTTCATGGCACCCTCCCTTGTGGCCACTTTGGCTGGTGCTGTAAATTGGAAAGCAGCAAGATAAAAATAAGCTCCACTGGCCTCCTGAAACAGACTGGGTTAGTTAAGCCAGAGGCTGCAACTCGGGCTGTTCTTCCTGTTTATGAGTCATTCTCCCATTTAATTGCGTGAAAAGGCCTCCTGTGGAATTAATTAAAAGGGAGGTCTTAGTGCTGAAAAAAACTTTAGTTAAAATGGTGAGTTTTAATTTTAGTCTTCCTTATTTTAACCAGACCCTAAGAATGGAAGCCTGGACACTGTAACTTCTTTGTGAGTGATTCTTACAAGTGGGGAAAAAAACCCATTATTCAGGAAAGTGAGAAGTAGTTAAACTCTGGTTGTTTGGGGTAGACCAGACTATTTAAAAAGTGTTTTGTTTTTGACTCCTGCAGAAGAGATGTAAGTCATCAGGGTTGTCTTCTGGACTTGCTAACCCACGTGTGCTTTGTATTTGTGTTCTGTGTTAAATCATGTCATGACTGCCATCTGAAGACACTTCTGTGCTGCCTTTTAATGCTGATTATCTGCTGTGTTGTACTTTGTAGAGAGCCTTTTCCTGAACTGAAGATGTCTTTACTTCATGATTGCCTCTGGTTTCCTCTTCTGAACCATCCATTCCGTTTCAAGGATGTATTTGTATTAAGAAGCTTCAGGGAGACAAATAACTTGTTTTGCATGGATAATTGTGATTTAGTGCACAGAAAAGGTGCTCAAAATAAGGGTTGACTGTGTTTGGAAATGCTTTGAAACACCTCATGTCTGCTTTTTTTGTGAGAGGCTGCGTATTGATAACAGGATGTGACTGGAGGTATCTGGAATAGGTTAGTTCTGACTGGTGCCAGAATGCATTGGGAAACTGAGCTGTCCAGTTTTCCCTGCAGCAGTGCTGCCTGGCATCACTGGTAACTCTGCCCCTAGGCACAAAGGTTCTGCTGGCATGCAACATACTTCTGGGTTTTGTTCTTAAAATAATGAAGTGCAAGGCTGTGGACAAAGCTCTCCTAACCGACTTTATTCCTGTACCAGGTGTAGAAATGGAGCAGTTGAGGTATTCTGCCTTCAGTATCGAGGTCTCTGCACTGCGGTTCATAGGAATGAAATATTTCCCTCCTGGTTTTCTGTGATTTATGTGGCTTCAGCAAGCTGTGAGATCTGTAATCAGCTTTTCTGGTCACTCCTTTCTCAGTGGAACTTCTCAGTCGAAGGTTTCTAACAAAGCAGCGCACAAGGACTGGGTGGGGATGTGTCTGGGTGTGTTTCTGAGGAGGAATTACGTGCTCACAGCCATTTTTATGTGGGTTTTCAGCTTCACTAAACCAGTTTAGAATAGAACAACTTGAGCTCTGTCAAGCTGCAGCTTGGGCATGATGTGGGTGATTTCAGGACACAGCAGGAGGAAAGGCTTCCCCAGAACTCCTTGGTGTCAGGATTTGAGGATGTGATGGTGTGGGGATCGCGTTAGGCTGAGGGAGGAGAACGGGGTGTGGAGTCAGGAATTACTCCTGAGATATTCAAACAGTCACAGGCGTATTTTAGGGAAAAAACCCAACCGACATTCCACTGTGTCTTCCTGTGAGTAATACATGTATTCACCTGATAAATAAAATGTTACTTGTTCTCCCCCCTGCCCCAGGAGAGGGGGAAGGGAAGCCCTTAATTCCTTTGCCAGCTCACATGACAGTGGTTGGGAGCCTTCAGGAAGGGGAAATGAGTGACAGCAATCCTTTCCTTCAAGCACATCTGATAATTCATTAATGTAATTTCAGCACTTGGTGTAGCTTTGGAGAAGTGGGAATAGTCAGTCCTGTTAATGTGACAAGCTGCTATGTGAGTTGTCATTACAGAATCAAAATTGACAGTAAGCCCGTGGAAATCCAGTGACTGCAATATGCTAATAAATACATTTAAATACTTTGTTCTTCTTAGGTTTTGTATGTTAAAGAAAACAATTCCCTGTGCTGTTTTGAGGGCTTCAGCAGTACTGTTACAGCTGCCTTTGGCTTCCAGATTTTGAGAATTTTCTTTTTTTGAATTGTTTGTCATTCAGCTTCAGCTTACTGTCACTGCTTTATTCAAAAAACTGAGTGGCTAAATACAGGAATGTGTAAAGGGATATTGACTGCATGGGTGGTAATGGTTTACATGCCTAGTTTTCCCTTCCTATGCCTTATCATATTTTTGGATACCTGCTGTTTTACCAGGGGCTTGTACAGCACAAGTCAGAGGGAATTTAAATTATCAAGTCATGCAAATGTTGGCTGTACAAGGCTGGCTTCTCATTTCTCCTGGCTTGGTCTGCAGCAGTAATGGTGTGATTGGCAGCCAAGTTCTATGTTCTAAGATTGGGAAAGAGGGAAACTTGAAAAATGGAAGTATTTTTTTGTGCAGTCCCTGTGTGCAGTAACTGTAAACTGCGGATCAGATGTACCCACAAGGAACTGGAATAGGGAATGTTGCAGTCAGGGGTGTCAGGGCTCAGACACTTGGGGTCTCAGAGCAGTGGTGGGCTGCTCCTGGTGGGCTGTGGCCACTGCAAGAAGGAGATTGTTAATGGAAATGAAATCACTGGGATGAAGTACAGAGTTGCTTGACTTTGCACCTGCTGTTACTTTCTTTCTGGGCACGTTCCACTCTTATCTTAGGATACTGGACTTATCCAAGTATCCGAAGATAAGACTTATCCAGTGCAGTATCTGTGACTGAGGTCTAATCTCCTGTGGATAAGGTTCATTAGCAGAAATGAACCCTTTGCTTTTAGAAAGACAGGCTGGTTCAGCCTGCTCTGGAGAGCTGTGGAGCTCCTGTTAATAGAGCTCTGGCAATACTCTGTGGGACTGTGTGCTCTGTATTTCTTATTTTCCATCTTTCCAGGTGCTAATACTGCTGTGATACAGTCGTAGTGTCTTTTAGAGATGAATATATCTTTGAGCACTGGGAATCAGAAAATTGTTCTTCATGGACTGCTTGGTTTAGAACAAGTTTCGTGCGAACTAAGCAGTAAAGAACTTTTGTTTTAAAAGACAGAATTACCTGTCTGAGGTAGAACTGTTTTTACAAGTCCTGAGCAGCAGAATTCATTAAGTTGGCACTGGATTTTAATAGGCAACTCCCAGGATTATTGTATTTTGCCCTCCTGCTTGGATGATTTTCAAGTTATGTAACTTTAAACTTTTATAACCAGGGTTATAATTCAAAGAGGATGTAGGATATTCTTTTTCCCAGTTGAATTCAGGCTTCTGCCAAAAATTACTATAACTCTCATCCATTACTGATAGGAGGATCAGTGGGATATTGGAGGCTTGGATTTTTTCTCTAAGAAATTAGTAGCTTGAATTTTTCCTGTACTAAAAACAAAGAAAGGCAACAGCTTTCATTTTTGTGGCAAAGCTCGAGATGTTTGTTATTGGTTATGAGTAGGTGTTTAATGGAAACCCTGAGAATGGAGCCTTTTGTTTCCACTCACTAAAAACACGAGTACTGTTTTTAATGATCTTGTAAAGCTGTAAAGAAAAGATGCTATTTTTATAAATCTGGAAGGTGAGACTTAACACCAAAGCTGCAAAATATTTAAGGGTGGGATTTTTTTCTCATAATTGAAGGTTACATGAAAAGTCTCATTCAAAAGGAGTACCTTGCCCCGGGCTATTTCTGGCCGCTGGAACTGCTCTTTTTAGCAGTGCTACAAATTGAATCATCGGCTGCCAGTAGCATTTAAAGCAAATGAGGCTCAATTACATTCTGAGTCAGAAGTACCTGAATTAACCTGCTTTTCAGCAACAGTTGTATGACCTCTCCTGCTGATGCTTAAAAGACTTTAAGCCCTGTGTGAATGGTAATTTAACACGGCTTAAAAGTGATGAGCAGGTTTTTCAGTGCTGAATAGTGTTTGGATTTTTACAACAGAACTATTAGAGGCGTGGAGAAAATCTTGAATAGTACGTTGAGTAGCTAATTTTTTATTTATGCAACTGTTAACAAGGGAGCTGAAACTCTCCAGGCTCAGTGCCATTTCCGCAACAAGCTGCCTCTTGACCTTGGATGACTCCAGAGCTGTAGTGTAGAGGAGGTGTTATTAAAACACAATTGTGTCATGGAAACAAGCAGAATAGTAATCTGTGCAACTTACGTTCTTTATCTTAATATTGGTGCTGTTATTGCCAGTGAAGCTACTACATGACTCAACGAAGGAGGATGTCTGGCTTTGTTGAGTCCTGTAAGCTATTTTTGTATCAACTGTTGTAGCATTTACAAGAGTGCTTCCTTATTTGCAGCTGGGCTCTAGGAGCTGTAAGGAAACATAAGAGTTATGGGCTGCTACAGCATTCTTTCATCTTCTCCAGACAGTACTTGGTTCAGTGCTCTAACCACAGTGAGTGAAGGGATGGGTTTGACTGTATTTGTGTGACTTACACCATTAAATGGTGGTTCAATCTAGCTGTGAAGCATTGGTTTTTGAAACGTGCATAATTTTTGGCTGGATTTAGTATAAAGGAACAATTCCACAGCTTGTTATTGCTCGTGTTCCTTATTCCATTTCACTTACTCTGATCATTCCAAATTGTTAGTGTAGTCGTCCTCATGTTGGGATTGCTTAATAGCATTTAAATATCTGGTTAAAATTCTGCCAATACTTCAGTTAATAAAGAAATACTTGAAAATCTGCATTGCCCTGGTTGTGCCCAAATAAGCTGCTTATGAAACTACACCTAAAAACTTGATAGATCTGTGTTGGTGCTAAAAGAGGCTGTCTTGAAGCTTCCTTCTTCTCTGCTTCCCCCACTCTTTCCCTTTACATTTCCAGGACTGCTTGACCATTTAACAGGTCTGAAACATCTTTTGGAGCCTGTTGGAAGCTAATGTGGGAAGGAAAGGAATTTGGTTTTGACAGACTTAGGTCCTTGGCACAGATAATGCAGGTGAGATCTAGAGCTGTCATGGGAGTACTTTCTAAGCAGCAGTTCTGACCTGCCCCACTGGAAGCCATGCTTGAAACTGCACTGAAAATGCCACAGGGGTAAAGTTTCAGGATCTCTTCACTGGGGGTAGAATGCAAATGTGAGTCTGGATGCTTGGGGTCCTCCCAGGGCTAAAATGGCTCACCCATGTTGTCAGCTTGTGTGTGCAATGTCATCTGCTGTGTTAATAGAGATCATGTGCTCTTGCTGCAGTGCTGTATCTCCTCTGGAGTATCACACTTGGATGTAGTGGCTGTGATTTGCTCTTTGTTGACAGTTTGGGTGTTTTCACAGAACCCCAGAACGGGTCAGGCTGGAAGGAACCACAGTGGCTCATGTGGTCCCACCTCCCTGCTCCAGCAGGGTCATCCCAAAGCACACAGCACAGGATTGTGTCCAGTCACAGGAATATCCCAGTGAGGGAGACTCCACACCCTCTCTGGTCTCAGCAGTGCACAGCAAAGAAGTTCTTCCTCACGTTCAGGTGGAACTCCCTGGGCATCAGTTCCTGCCCATTGCCTCTTGTGCTACTGCTGGGCCCCCCAAGCAGGGCCTGGGCCGACCTCTGACACCTCCCTTTGGATACCAACATACATTAATGAGGTCCCCTCTCAGTGTCTCCTCTCGAGGCTGAGCAGCCCCAGCTCCCTCAGCCCTTCCTGCTTCCAGAGATGCTCCATCCCTTCAGCATCCTCACTTGCTCCAGGAGCTCTGTGTCCATCCTGCCCTGAGGAGCCCGGAGCTGGACCCAGCACTGCAGATGTGCCTCCCAGGGCTGAGCAGAGCGGCAGGATGGGTAACTGAACAGGGGCCTGAGGCAGAGGAGCTGAATTCTTGAAGCTGATCTAGTTTAATAATTCTGTCTCAATCTTTGAGAGAATGGTGAAACAGAATTATAAGAGAATCACAATAAGGCTCAGGGGTGAAAAACTTCCTTTGTCATTGTGGACTCCTGGTATGATAAAATGTCTGTGCCACCAAACTGGGTGCTCCATTGCCTTTTGTAATAACATTGCAGTAGTCTAGAGATTTTGTACATAACACAGAACAAGATAACCTTCCTTGGGATTATAATATGTTTTAGATGAATTCATGAATTAAACAGGCAGACAAGCAACTACATCGGTAGTTTTGTTTAAAAATTCATTAGTTTTCACTGCTCTTGGATGACTTTCTGTTTTTATTAAATGATCTTTTGATGTGTAAGTGCAGTCTTCCAAAATAAATTGCTTTGAAGGTAAATAGAATAACTGAAGCTTTAATAGAGACTGCTTATGTAAACAGTTATGAACATGAAGCTCTGACATCTATTTTTGAAATGGGGGCAGTGTCTGAGTGACAAGAAAACCACCTCCAAATCAGAGAAATTAAAAGGGAGGGGGGGAAAAATCCCTCTATAAAGAAGTTCTGAGACAGTTTTCAAACAGGCACTAAAAATACCTGTTTTATGAGCACTTGTGGAGTTCTCTATAAAATTGGATTTTACATTTACCTTTTACACTTTCAATAACTCTTTGAAATAGAAGCTGCTGCTTACCTATGCTGGGTAGTAGCATTTGTATTCACTTAATGCTGCTCTTACAGTATATTCCAGCATTTCTTTACTATTGCACCTGGAATTTTCGACATAGGAGGTTTGGGCTTTTGAAATCCGCCAGGTAGTTTTGAAAACAAATAAAAACATGTTTAGGAGAATGCCAAGTGTAATGCTAACTCTTGAACATAGGAGGAAGGAGGCAGGGAGGGAGTTCAGACTCCTACTGGATTCTTACCTTGTAAATTTATCCAATAAATATTTTCAGTAATATTTTCACAGTACAAAACCTGCCAGTTTCTGAATTATTTTTTCTTTTCAGAGAGAGTATTTCTTTTATGAGAGTTTGCTGGGGAGAGGGTGTAGGGGATAAGTATTCAAGGTTGTATGGTAGAGGGAGAGCTTTCTCAGAGGTTTTCTGCCTGCTGTCTCCAGCCAGACTGTGGCTGTGCCCTCCTGTGTCCCGTTGTTTCTCGCTGCAGTGCTGCTGTCACTGACACCACGACACAACTGGAGCTGCTGAGTCAGGCGGGGAGAGAAGCTGCTCCTGCAGACTGGGTGCCAAGCAGCACTTTGTACTTCTTGGTTTGGGTGTTTCTTTAATGCTTTCTCTTTCATTGAATTGTGCTGGGTCTTTAATGATTCATGTCTACAAAATTATAAAGGCATTGCAGTGGCTACAAGATCTTCCTCCCTCCACTTCCTTAGTTTAATTTTTATCTACCAGATGCCTTTAGTAGTAGTTCCCAGGTAACTGTGGTTTATCTCTGCTTGGAAAAGAATGCTGCTGGCCTTGGTGATTTTCATCTTTAATATGGTTTCTCGTTAGCAGATGCCAATCTTACTATGGCTGTGATGCATCACATCACTAAAGGGCATATGGAAAATAAATTTTGCTTCAGCAGATGAGGACTTGGGTGCCTGTTCTGTCCCCTGTGCCTCTGCAGCTGGAGTGTTTGCAGTGCCCAGAACTCTACCCACTTCCCAGTGCTTTTTCTTCCTGAAGTCTACTACTTGGAGTTTTATTTTAGATGAGCTGTTTGCTTGCCTTGTTTCAGCTAAAAGAAGGTATTGGTTGTGTAATTGCTGTCCACCCACATTTCTGCCTACCTGTGTTTATTAATAAAGATCTATGTTTAGAGCTTCAACCAGGACAACTGTAACCAGTTCAGCTGGAATATCTTAGAAAGGAATGAGTAAGGAAGAGTAGTGACTCCTCTAGCTGGCAGCAATAGGTAATGTGTGTCTGTATTATTGAACCTGAGGACTTTACAGGCTTGTCCTCCTTATCTTTGCCGTGGCTTCTTTCAAACATGGGGCTGCTCTGGGAAAAGCAAATTATTTGATTGCCTCCTTGACAGAAGAATTGAGAGCTCTTGAGGATCTGACCAGCTGAACCAAAGTCTGTGTTCTGAAAACTTGTGGATATTTGAAGTGCCTTCTGCCTTTCTTCCGTTAATCTGTTTGGTTCTTCCTCAGTTTTTTTAATCCTGGTTTAATCAATGTGTTCATGTCATAGTCACTTGCACTGACAAATGCAAGAACTCAACTGGAAATGAAAGGAACGTATTGTAGAGATGCTTGGCTGCTATTAACTCCCTGGATTTAATCATCTGTGGGCTTGGCAATCATGACCAGTAGAAAAAATGTTCTGGGTGGTAGATCATGAAACCATTCACTAGTTAGTGGTTGTTCCCTTTCTTTTAAATAAGCTGTAAGGGGTGTATAATATTCACCAGAAATTACAAAGTAAGTCCTTCATCTTCCTTGAAAATTTACTGTTTGATCCACATGCAGGTTTTATGTTCTGGAGGGTATGAGCAGGAAGTTTTAAGCTTCCTCTACACATGTATGTGTTGTATTTTACTTTATGTATGTATTTTAATGTTCATGACCCTAGTGGTGCAAGGCTAATGACTGAATGTTGGGTGAGCGTAACAGGTCAAGAAAATTATATATTTGGTTTCAAAAATGATATATGAGGCTTTATTCCATGTTTTTCCTGTGAAACACTGGATAAAGAACTTTATTCAACAGTTTTCTGTTGTGTAGTAAGACATGAGCTCTTGCCTCACAGGATGTTGTGGGGCTTAAATCATTGCTTTTAGAGCCTCTGTTGGGGAAGTGCTGTGGTGGAGTTGTGATGTTGGTGGATGGGTTGTTTGTTTTCCTCACGTTGTTACAAGGCAGGAAATTTCAAATAAGGAATAATGTCTTGTCCTTAACTGGCCCCATTTTCATAACATACTTCACAGACTACCAAGTACGACTTAGGCATGAAATTACATAAACTTCCTTTGTTTTTTGCAGTCAAAGTAAAAATTACTGAGAAGAAAAGCAAGTAGATCTTGAATCTGATTTAACTGAGCTTCACTGAGTTTGGGACAGAATTTTGATGGTGTTCACGATTTTAGCTTTGCTTTTCTCTCTCTTCTTTTAAAGAGGAAAAAAAGAAAGATTTATTGTACAGGCACTGCAGCCCCTTGGTGTGTGTGTAGCTTTGAGAGAAGGGTGGGAAGGTGTGTTCCACGCAGACTTGCAGGTTTTGGTGCTGGGTGGGAATGTGTTTTGTTGGAGCTCCGCTCTGGGCGGTGCTGGGTGTGCTGGGAGCAGGGCGGGCATGCGCCGGGCAGGAATGAGGAAGTGAAGCACTTGCTACCACTCGAGGGTGTGCACAGAAGTTTCAGAGAGCAAACAGGAGGGGGAAAAACCCTCAGTCTATCAGAAATATTCTTTTGGGCTTATTGTACGTGTTTTTCATGGAGCTTTCCAGGCAGAGGTAAGAAGCTTTGTTTTCTTCTACCTACTCTTCTCTGATCAGGCCTGGACTTCCCCTCTCTTTTTGGTTTCATTTCAGAGTTTTTTCTGTGGAACTGGATACAGAAAACACAGCAAGTGTGATTTATCCTCTTCTGTGAACTGTGAAGTTGGCAGTACAGGGTGTTTGTGTAACAACCCATTACTTTTGGCTGGTCAGGGTTTCCCATGGGTTGTCAGGTCAGTTTTTTCCCTAAAATTGAATTCAAGACTTTTTAAAGTCGGGGAAAAGAAGAAAGATACTTAAGTGTGCTCAGTAGTGCTGTTGATTACAACGAGCACACTGGAGTAGAAAACAAAAAGGTTCTTTGAAACATTGGCAAAAATCAGTCTGTTTGTCACTAGGCAAGTATGGAGGGGTTCAGCTGGTAGCTAGAACTACTGTGGGTCTCTGGTGATCCTTATGAGTTAAAATTGTTTTACTGTTGTCTGTTAATTTAATGTAGGCTGTTGATTTAGTTTTATTCTCCAAGTGTCAGAAGGGTTTTGAAATAGTTAATGTGGCACAGAACCAGTCTCACAGGAGACAGAACTGTGTGTGGTTACTACTTCTCAGAAATGTGCAAGTTCTTACCAAGGAGTAAGAGTCTTTTAAAGAATTAATGAAATGGTGTTTTCTTTATTAGATTAAATAATAGATTAGCCAAGAGCTGTATTTGCGTGAGCAGATCAGTTGGCAAGCCTGAGTTTGTTTTGGCAGTGAGGAGCTGCTGTAGTGTTAAGCTTAGCACTAAATAGGCTTTACTTGTGTTCACTGGTAGCTGCAACAGGAAGATCTGCTCAGTTTAGTTCTGAGTAAGACTCAGCAAAAATGAAACGGCTTCAGGACTAAAAGAACTGCAAGACAATAAAAATGATTATTCAGACTTCTGGTCAAGACGGCGATGCCACTGTTTGGGGAAGAAGAGCTGAACAAAGTGCTGTAGGGGAATAAGTAAAAGCCAGGAGCAGGTAATGCTCTTCTTTCCTGTGAAAGAGCAGAAACTGAGCTGAGGGTGCCCCTGAGGTGTGCTGAGTCATCTGCTTCAGCTGGGCATGACTTACTGGGGCTGCTGGGGAGAGCAAGGAGGACTGAGGCTGCCAGGGCAGCGCGTGATGTGCCCCAGGAGCTGTTTGTGAGAGAACCCAAACCTGGGGAGTGCTGGCACTGCCCCGAGGGACTCCCCCACACAACAGAACTTCAAGGGACGGGGATTTGAACTGGGAGCACAGGAGTTTTCCTGTGTGTCATCCTCTGCGAAACTCGATGCCAGTGGATGTTGGTACAAAGTGTTCTGCATTTTACAAACAGCTTTTTGTCCAGAGTTGAAGCTGCAAAGCTCCCTGGCGACGTGTGGAAGGCTCTGGTGGCCACAGGCATAACACAGCGTGGACAGGAGGCTGCGTTCCCCCTCTGCATTGTAGAGTAAGGAATGTGATGAAGCGTTAGGAAGTTGTCCTGGTGGTTTATGGAATGATCCTGCCTTTCTCTGAAGCACTGGCTGGGTCCCAGAGGAGACAGGTCACTGATCTGATTACAGCGTGACATTTCCAGTCTTGGTTGAAGGATGGAATTTCAAGGATTTTTGGGGGGCTGGGAGGCCCAGAAAAGAGCAGGAATTTTTCCAGGTGACTCTGGCTGTGGATAAAACAGCTTATGCAGGGATAAGCAGGAAGACAAGGTTTGCATACTGGTATTTTATATTTTCATACTTGGAAATAACAAAATCAGTCTGTCTCTGGTCTAGTGTAGTATTCTGTGTCTTGGAGTATCTTTATTCTTAATTACACCTTTTTGTCTTCCAGTTTATGTACTGTGATGTGCCTTTTTAGTTTTTGTTTTCTTGAGTTCTGATATATATTTACACACACTTCTTTGTGTGTGATTGAAGAAAATAAAGATATGTTCAAAGCATTAGAAAGTATCAGGTGTGATATAATGAGTTGAGGTGGGTTAAAAATGTCAATATTATGGGAAGTGGGGGCTTATTTAAATGGTTATGTCTTTTATAAATGTTTGCATTCTTTGCATTTTTCTCACTTCTGGCATAATGCTGGAGAGAAACAGTTTTAAAAACAAACAAACTGTACCATGAAAGTGAATATGCTTTTCCTACCTTATGTGTACAGGGAAGTGTTCTGCTGTGGTGATGATGGTTCTAATAGCTGATTGTGGTAATGAAACTGTCTTGTTCCCACTGTTTGATTGCCATCTCTGTCTCCTGTTTAAAGGAGCTCTTTGAAGTTAGAGACTGTTTCTTCCCCAGTGATTTCCAAGGTCGTAGCAAGTCCCAAACTTTGTGACAGGGCACACACCTTTGCCAGCTTTGCTTCTGAACGTGTCTACCCCATCTGGATGCTGTGTGCCTGGGAGAATTTGATGTATCTCTTGGCTCTGCTTCCTTGTCTGCAGGTTGAGGATCCAGCAGGAAAAGGGGACCATGTATGTGGAAAGCAGTGGCAGCAGCAGCAGCACTTGGTTTGGTGCCAGCCTGTGTTGCCTGTGGCTCGTGAATCCTCAGTCCCTCTGATGCCATTCCTGTGTTCTGTGGGACTGGAGGAATTCCACAGTTCTGTGCTGATCTGCTGGGGAGATTTATTAGCAGTGCAGGGTTTGTTGCTCCAACAGCTTTTCTTTTCTCCTGTGGGGAAGAGGTTGGCTGTATCCTGCCAGTTAGCCATCTGTTCCAGCAGCCAGGCTGTGCTGGAGTAGATGACTTCCTGAGGCTTCTCCCAGCCCTGTGTTCTGTTGTCAGTGCTGTTTGTGACCTTCCTTTGCTGTGGAGGCACCAGGACACATTCACAGGCACTGTGGAGTCTGAGAGTTCTGATTATGTGTAAGCTTTGCTTCCCGTGTTCCCCCCAGCCTTTTGAGACCTGCCTTGAGGTGGGATCAGAGCTGCCACTAATTACTCCCTCCCTCCCTTGACTCCCCAAACTTCTCTTTCAACTTGATTTTGTAAATAAATATGACCTATTTCATTATGCCAGAGCTACAGGTAGGAAAAACATGTCTCTGTTTACTGGGGTTTTTAAATTAGTTAACTCATATTAAGGTGTTTAACTCTTTTGTTCCAGTTCAGAGCCTGGGATGGTGGAGTCTCCATGTCCATGTCTACCTTATATTCTTGGTGGTACAGCTTCATATTAGCTGCTGCTTTTAAAGCTCCTTAGTTAGTAAGGAACTGATCTTAGTGCTTGGTAAATAATCTGTGTTTCACTTGGGCTGTTCAGTTCATTTCTGAATTGCAGATGAGTCTGGGAAATTGTTGGTAGATATTTTAATAGCAGTGTGGCCTGAAGGAAGCAATATGATTCAGCTCTCAGATTTTGAACCTCAGATGGTATTTCATAACACTAGATTTATCAAGCTGTGTTCTGCTCTCTGCAGAAGGACTTCTGTGGAGTTTCCAGGTAATTTCTCTTGCAGATTTGGTTTACAAGGAGTACTTATGGCTGGAATACTTAATATCAAAGTTCGCTTAAATTATAAGGAAGCAAGGGAAAGCTTGGAAATAAATTTCCTGGATGTTTTAGTAAGTTAGTTCAGTGAAGTAACTTAAAAGTATGAAAGATTTCACTTGGGTTATGGGGATACAAGTGATGGAAATGATCTGCCTGTCTGCTGACAAGATGAAAAAAATGAGTGCTTTGCTCTTAAAGAGGTGATTTGGAGGGGGAACCCTGAACAACCTTGACATCTTCTGGTTGTGCAATGCTGGTGGTGGGGTTAACCACATGCAGTGCCTCTGTACCACCCTGCCTGGGTAATATTGACTTTTTATTGATTCCTTTTTGCCTGGGCACCACAGCCTCTGGGGTTGTGTGTTGTCTTTTGAAGAGACAAGTGATTTTTTTTTTCATAGAATCATGAATTATCCTGAGCTGGAAGGGACACACGTGGATCATCGGAGTCCAACTCCTTTTCATTAGCTTTAAAACTAAGCTTTAATGTTTGATGAAACATGGCTAAAAGCTTAAGTAGTAACTCTTCCTTGTTTGCCTTGGCCAAGTGATGTTAATGGTGAACAACATTGCATTACATTCTTGAAAAAATGCCTGAGGCTTTGCAGTCTCTGTTTTAGCATTAGATTTTTTTTTTTGTGCTGTTTTAAAACACTTTGATTGTGAATTGCACAAGTCCTAATTTGAAGTTTCTTTTTTTGCCTTTAGAATTGAGATTTTACTTTTAATTATGAGGTTATTTTTTAAGCTTAAGATTTCATGAAATTTGCTATTTTGCTTGTGTGAGAGCTTTGTATCAGAACAGATACTAACAAGCAAGTGCACACTCATGGGTTTGAAACTGAAGCCAGTGGTGTGTGGGAAAGAGAAACTGCCACATCTGGGTGGTAGGGGTGAGGGTTTTTGTTGGTGTTTAGCTGCTAGATTTAGAAAAATTAGTTGTAAATCATTGACCTACCCTCTTTTTTTACATCAGAAATGATTTTATTACCAGTTTTCTTTTTGATAATGATTGTTTTGATATCCCTTCATCCATCTGTTCTCTTATATTTCTCCTCACATGAGTTCTGTTTTTCTTCTTGTCCCAAAGGGATGTCTTTTCTTCCATTGCCTCATAATTAGTAACACTTGATCTTCTTAGTATTTTGATTTCAAAGTGCTAAGTGATAAAGACCTCCCAGGTTCTCCTCTATTGTAGCTTGTATGATTTCTCAATACATTAAAGATGTTGCTTTCTCTGTCAATATAATCTCTAGGTAGGCAGGGAATGATGTAAATTGGAGTCAGAAAAGGGTCCTTGAGACATTGTAGAAATGTTCTTCCCCCTGGAGGCTGGGACAGCTCCCCCCTTTCCAGAGTGATGATGTGCTAATCCAGAGCCCACTGGACTCCTAAGAAAGCTTGCTTGTCATAAAAGCTCTGTCTAAGCAAAATTATTTAAAACTCAAAATGAATACCATGAAAAAAATTGGTTTAGTGGGATAAGCACACCAGCCTTTTTATAAATAGGGTGTTGAAAAAAGGGTCTTTTTTACTCAAATCTTCTTGATGTTAATTGGCTCGTTTATGAAGAAAAAAGAGAACATAAAATTGTACAGCTAATTACCCTTATAACTTGAATGAGATACTTATGCAGTTTAAAAAAAACAGGCAATAGATAACAGCAGAAGTGGTTTAAAGTGGCTTTTCCAGTGCCAGAGACTAACAGGAATTAAAGCAGGTCGACTCAGTCGTGTATGTAATGTCAGAACTGCACTCCTGGTTCAGCTGTACCTCGACAAGTGCTATTTACTGAGCACAAAGGGTCTGCCGAGCCTGTTCCAGTACAGAATGCTCACTGTGTGTTTCTGCTTCCTTCTAGGTTATGTTTCACACTATGTGCTGACTGTCTGTACTTACAGAAGATATTTAAAAACAAACAGACTTTTTTTTCCCAAGATTTTGATTCCAGTGGAATCTGTGCTTTAGATTTTTGTCTCGTCAATTAACTCCTGAAGCGATGCCTGTACAAGCTCCACAATGGACGGATTTTCTCTCCTGCCCGATTTGCACACAGACTTTCGACGAAACCATCCGGAAGCCCATCAGCTTGGGCTGTGGCCACACCGTCTGCAAGATGTGCCTCAACAAGCTCCACCGTAAGGCATGTCCCTTCGACCAGACCACTATCAACACAGACATTGAGCTCCTCCCCGTGAACTCGGCCCTGCTGCAGCTCGTGGGTGCTCAGGTAACAGCGCTTGGCTTTGCTTCCAAACCTGCCTTCGTGTTGTTTGCCTTCTTTCCTTCAGCAGGACAAGTCGTGACTAATGTTAGTGGTGTGTGCAGTACTCATCGGCCTTTTTTGTAAATGTCTGCAAAAAGTTGTAGAGGTGCCTGGAACAAGAGTTTAGATCTGGATTCTACTGGTTGCTGACTGGGATTTTTGTTACATCTAATTCAGTGTAACCGTGGGCTGTTGCCAGAATGGGTTTGTTCTGTTGCCTTCCTTCTTCCCTGATTCTTATCTAACCATGCTCTGCTGAAAGGATGAGCTGGATCAGTGACCTTATTTTGTGGGAAGCCATTCTTGTGTTGTAAGTTATGTGCCTTACTACACTCACCCTGCAAGACTTGTGGCCAGTTGTCCCAAAAGGAGGACAGAAGTGTAAGGGAAGTGGGGCAGACCCCTCTGGTAGCAGCCCTCTGTACAACCTTATGTTTAATTTGAAACTGTGCACTGGAAATGCAGCTTCCTGAGCTGACATGTTGCTCTAAATCCATGTAGGTGGGTGGGGGCAGCCTGCCCAGGACTCCCCTGTTTGCTGGGACAGGTACTGGTGAGATCAGCTGAAGGGGATGAGTGTCCCTGGTGCTGCTGATGGCCCCAGGAGAGGGGCAGGGGTGTGTGGAAAGCAGGATCACCCTGTTCAGTTGCAGCACAGACCTAAATTGGCATCAGCTTATCACAGTTAGATCACTGGGAGCTTCCTGTGACCCACACCTCCCAGGGCTGGGCAGGATTGTGGACTTGGGAGAGGAGGGGCAATCGTGTCTACCTTAGGGGTGAGGAGTGAAAATGGAAATGGGGACAGTTACCATACAGGGTGATTGTTTTGGGTTGTTCTGCTTCCATGTCTGGGCTCAGCAGAGTTGAAAGCAGCAGGAAATTCAATGACATCCACAGTTCAGGGAAAAGGAAAGAAGTTTGTGGAGGAGCTGTAAAAGGTGTGGAGGAGAGAAAGATACTCATGTTGCTTTTTTTATTAGGTACTGGGACCTAGAGATCCAGCCATGCTTTTGCCACTTCTTAGTTCATCAAGTAATACGGCTAATTTGATGTTGCTTTCTTGTGGTGTGTGGCAGAGAAGTTATTTTAGAAACATTAAATGCACTGGTGTTTCTGGCTGTGCTGAGTGACTCATCCTGCTCTGCAGGAGAAGGCAGTGAGACTGTGCACTCCCATTTCTGTGATATGCCACCATCTTTGAAGAGCTTCCAAGCACTGTGAGATCTGTGGGTGATGCCATAAATAAATATTGTGATTCTCTCTCTCCCTTATATTTCCTTCCTTCCTCTTTGGAGTTCCTAGATTAGTTCCAGCCATACCCAAATGTCCACACTTGTGATAAATGTTTTGCATTTTTTCAGTTAGTTTGTGTGCATTTGTTAAGCTTTGTGAGAAGATATGTGATAAACTTGATCTTTGCCTGAATTACAATTTCCATAAAAACAAGATCCTCTGGAATGAAATGGAAAACCACTCTGCCTCTGTATGAGTAACTGAGAATTTTATTCTGGTTTTGCCAGTTAGCCAGCCAGAGTTTTCTCATCCATATGTGTGAGGTGTGAAGAAGGAAGAGAGGCTTTATAGTATTGTTTGTCTTGAGACTCTCTGGGTTCTGGCTTTGAACTAATGACACCATTTCATGCTCCTTTTCACATCTTAGAATTTCATGTGATCAGGATTCACAGGACCTTGTTCCCTGGTGACCTTCAAGCTGCAAATGCCACCAAAAGAGGCAATATTCCCACGTCCCTCATTTGCCACTCACTGCTGCATGTTTGCTGCTCCCAGCAATCCTGGTACCTAAACAATAATCACAGATCTTAGCTGGGTGTTTATGACTGACAAACTTTCCCCTTAAGAGAAGTTTGCACCACCTTCCCAGCCAGCTTCTAATTCCAACATGTGAATGAAATCAGTGTTCAGTAGAACTCGCCCTCCTTTCTCTCCTGCCCCTTCCTGGCAGCTCTTGGAGTGTTTATCAGACTATGGAGTACTAGAAAATAAGTACACTATTTCACTGTGGAGGACAGGAAAACAGTTGCTATTTCCCACTAGTCTCTCTAAGGCCATTTTTTAAATCTTCTGAGAGAAAAGGGCTTGGTTAAGGGCAAATAAAACAAAATAAAAAGGTGCTTTAGAGGAACTAGTGATTTTGAACTGTGTCCTGTTTGAGAACGTGGGTGCTCTGGTACATCCCAACAAAAATGGTCTGTGAGCAGCAATCCAGCTTTCAAAGCATGAGTGGTATTGACTTCAGTTGAAACCAAACCCATTTTCTTGTTCCGCTTCATGGTTTAGTTTCAAGAGGGTCTGTGTGTCATTAGTGTCCCTTAATCTCCAACAAACACCTGTACACCTTAACCTGAGTCCATGGAGACGTGTAATACCTTGTTTTTAAACTATAAATTCCAAGAAAACAGGCTTCATTTTAGAAGGAAATTCACTACAGCACAATTAAAGCTTTTATCTGTGAGGGGGAAGAACAGTTTGTTCTTTTCCCTTTGGGGAGACTTCTGAGAAGTTCACACTTTTATATGTGTTAAGTGCTTTTTTGCTGGAGGCAGAGGAGGAGACCAGGCTTTTTAAAGAAACAAATCTATTCTGCTGTGACTGGCAGCAGTTCTGGGATTCCAGGGCAAGGCACTTTGGCACAGTGGGTGAAATAAGCAGGGCTGTACTTTTTGGGGGGAAATGTGCTAAATTTGCCACACAGTCGCCTGGGGAAGCAGTAACCTGTTTCTCTGACAATAGCATTCTCTTTCTGGGTAGGTTTTGTCACTTAAATGGTGAGAAGAGTTGTTTTCTTACTTGAGTTACAGACTCTTTCTCAGTTTTCCCTCTCCCCACCCCTTTTCAGAAATGAAACCTGTTGCCCAGGTTATAGCCACCCTTGATGTGAAAATTAACTGTTGGAGGGACTCAAGCTTCTGCCTGCTCCCCTATAGCATGTTACACATCAACAGTGTTTACAAGGGCTGTTTGGGGAGGCAGTGGTCATGGACTCATGGAATGATTTGGGTTGGAAGGGAGCTTAAAGCCCATCTCATCCCACCCCCTGCCATGGGCAGGGACACCTTCCACCAGCCCAGGTTGCTCCAAGCCCTGTCCAACCTGGCCTTGGACACTTGCAGGGATGGGGGATTCCACAACCCCTCTGGTTGGGTGGCTCAGCCCACCAGATTAGATGAGTTCAGCCATGCAAGACGATGGAGAGAAGAGATTGTAAAGGAAAGATGGGAATTATTATTCCTGGGAGGGCTGGAAATAGCTGAGCCCTAAGCAGAGCTAAGCATATTGTGAGGGAAGGGAGGCACAGTGGCTTGGACACAAACCACCAAGGCACTCCTGGGATACCTTGCTTCTTACACTTCTTGGGTAAAGAAATCCCTTCAGCCTGTTTCTGTGGGAATGAGGTTTTGAATTTTAGCTATTCCAGCATCCACATGTTACTCACTACATGCAACTATTTTAAGCATTCACCTGGGCAGTGTTTTGGAGGTGCATAATCACGGATCTGTCATCTAAGCTCTTCCCTCCTGCTTTTTCAGCCCATGAAACAGCAGCGTGCACGTTCCAGGCAGGTGACATGGAGTGGCAGAAATGCCTGTGGTGCTTTAATTTCTTTCCTTGTCTCCTGCTGGACACGACAGATGCAATCCTAAACATTGGGCAATGGAATCTCGTACGTGATGAGAGAATGGGTGGAGTGATCTTAGCTCACAGCCCTTTCAAAAGGGGAAGATTGCAATTGCAGAGCTATTAGAGGCATGTTTGATCATTTTTTATTGTAACTTTTGGTGAAATGAAGTGCCACAAAAGAGGAATTATCTGTGAAGAAGTTGTCCTTAATGTAAACCTTTGAGGAACTGAAGACACGAGGCTTTGGGTTTTGTTTGGGGTTTTGTTTTGGGTTTGTTTTGAGGGCAGGAAGCAAATCCTCCATTCGCAGGGAGGAGGGAGGGGGGAAATATCGGGAGAAAGAGTTTTCAAACCAGACAAAAAGGGGCTTGGTCTGTTTAACATGTTCTCATTCTGTGCAATTAGATGGCTAATGGTAATTACTGACAGCTCAAGCTGACATCCTTCATCAAATTACAGTTAAATCACCAATTCCAAATCACTGCCTGCTATGAGGTGATGCTTTAGCATTCTTTTCCGGTCCCCTTCCTCATGCCGTCATAAGCTGCCTCTTCCCCCTTCCCACAGCCAAAACCAGGCTGATGGGCAGCATTCCACTGCTGGGATCCTCGCAGGCATTGCCAAGGCAGATGCAAAACCCTCACAAATCTGAAGCAATTAAACATCTGAGCTCATTTTCCCTGTCTCTCTCTCTCGTCCCCCTGGGAGGTGTCGGTTACATGATGTGAATATATTTGCAGTGAAAAGTGTGATAAGGGTGTGGTGTCTGAGAGAATGGAATATGGAATGAGCATGAAAATAATGAACTCACTCTGCAGGGCATCTATTCTAAGGCTCTTGAGAGAGGTTGTAAACAGCAGTGACCATAGGGTCATTCTCCATGCATGCTGTTAAAAGGACATTTTGCAAAAGGGAAGTGAAAATACTTCGCAGTTGAATTATTTCTCAGTTGTCCCTCAGCAATTTCACAGTGGAGCCAAAATGAAAATTCACATTTCCTGAGACTTTTATGAATCATGTCTTTACAGTTTTTCTTTTGCGAGATGCTGTTCTTACAATCATTCTAACCCTAAAATATTAAAGTAAGTCTTGCAAGTGCATAGAATAGAACCAGCAAAAGGAAAACTATTAGTGAATTTTATTGTGAGGTGCATTTGCATGAGTGAAGGTGAAGTGTGTGTGTGGAGAAATAAAGCTTGATTAAGTGGTGGAGGTTTTTCTCTGCCAGCTTTTCCCCGGGGGACGGGGAAGCTCTGTGTTAGTTGCCTAGACAGCCCTTGTGTCTCGCTGGTGGCTGTGCTGTGTCTGGCATTCCAAACACGGCTCTGAATGTGTGCTAAACCCCCTTCAATTCAGCACCAAAGCCAGGGCTGAACAGGCTTCCTGTCCCACGTCTGTCCCCGGCCCCCTTTGTCTGCTGGGGGTTGTGTTTTGGGTTGGAATGCTGCGGGAATGAGGAGGAATTGGCACAAAACCTGTACCAGCAATAGGTAAGGCAGAGATGCTGCAGGCTCTGTCTGGGCACATGTGAGTGAGCTGTCGTTTGGTCGTGGGTCCAGTTCTGTTGGGTGACAGCCCAGGCAGAGGCTAAAACAGCAGTGGCCATGAAAGGGAGGTGTGCAGTATTCTGTCAACTTGCAAGTAAATATTGAAGGTGTTAATATTTGTTTCCCAGATCCCAAGAAACCAGTCTGTTGTGACAGGTCTGACTTCTGTAAGATCCATTTGTGAAATCTCCTTTTGCTGAAAGCTTTCTTGCTTACAGACACATGAAACCCCTCAAATCCTAAAACCGAAACACCCCAAACAAACCCTGTCCCGAAATTAAAACCAAAAAGCCCAGAACATCACAAGTTAACTGCAGTCAGTGAAAAGGCCAACCTTACTGTCTCGGCGTTGGTTTTCCCTTCAATGGGAGTGAAAGAGGCTGTGCCTGATCCAGGCAGTCTTGATTATGTTAGTTTTGGGATGGTATCAACTATCTTAATTGCAGCTGATATTTTGCACTCTGAGACTATTTTTGTTGCCTGCTGTAAAAGCAAGAGTTAGGTAGATAGTAACTCTTTATTTTGCTCTGTGTGTCAAATGAGCAACTCAGCAGAGATTGTTGTGTAAGAAGTGTGATCGTGTGCTTGAAACATGACTGTCTCTTAAAATAGATAGGAAAGCTCCTGTCTCCATTGGTGATGACAACTGTATCTGTATGGCTGAGTGTGTGTGTGTGTCTGTGTATATATATATATGCACACACATTTTGTACATATTCCCTGCTTTAATTCAGTGCTGCCATGACATTGCTCTTCCCAGGGCTGGGTTGCATGTGAAGGTGGGTGGGTTTGTATCTGTATTTAACTGAGGCATTAAAGGCTTGTGCTTTTAGATTGAGGGCCTGGGTTGGTCCCTGTAAGCAGCTATGTGGGATTAGCAGGCTGTTATTGCCACTGGGATAGGGATTGACTTGGAAATAGAACTGAGATCCGTTTGCTCTCTGACAGCATATGCAAAATGTGCTTGTGTTTAGTCTTCTGAGAAATTCCAGTTCTCTGTGCTGTCATGTTGGCTTGACTGCTATACTGCAGCCTGCAATTTGCTTAAAGCTTTTGAGAATTTACCTGTAGGAAGACAAAAACGAAGTCCTAACCTGGGGAAGGGGTGCTCCAAATCCCTTTGAAAAGTCCTGGTTTGAGGTGAATGTTGGGATCAAGACATTTCACCTGAAAAAAACCAAAAACCACGAATGTCAGGGCTGTGTTCATATGCACTGCATAGGATAACTTGGACTTGCTGCTTGTTGATTTGGTCTAGTCAGAATATGTTCCAAGAGTGTTGTAGTGTATTTGCTGCTAAATCTTTCTCCTGCTAATCTAAGTAGCTGTAATTTATCCCTGGATGATTTTAGAGCTGTGAGGCCCTAGATACACATCAGTACTTACCAGCAGACCAGGGTTCTTCTGATTTATTTCCCCACCCCCAATTCTTTTTTTGGCCAGCCAGCTTTGGGGGGTGTTTCACTGTGTGTTATTTTAGCCAAAGTTTTGTAGTTATAGGAAGTGCCATGTTAAGCCTTCTGCTTCTAGTTCCTGTCAGCCACTAAATAAAGGAAGTCTACTAAACACAAATTCCCTTTTGTTTTCATTTTCACTGGGGTTTTTTATGCTCTTTGTTCAGTAAACAAGCTGAAAAAATGGTTATTAATGTAGGAAAAACACAGAAGGGGAATAAAACAGGAAATGCTTCATAGTAACAAGTGTTTGTAAGCATGACTGTCACTTGTTTATGCATATTCATGTAGCTGTACATGTCATCTCTCTCCAGGTTCCTGAGCAGCAGCCAATTACTTTATGCAGTGGAGCTGAAGACACCAAGCATTATGAGGAGGGCAAGAAATGTGTGGAAGAATTGGCATTGTACCTCAAACCACTCAGCAGTGCCAGAGGTAGTTCCTGCATTGCTTCCTTGGACAGTGAGAGCGAGAAACAAATAAGATGCAAAATAAACTATCCAAATGATTAGTTAGTCTGTTTGAAAAATGGATATAAACCTAGTTTAGAAACAAATTGAGGCAGATTTTGTGGACATTAAGGTTATGTTTGCGTGGTGGGGATGGGGGTGTGGAATTGTAGAAGGTGTCAAAAGTAATTCTGAGAAAAGACTGAGCTATATGGCCATGATATGGTGAGCTGAGGCAAACTCTGTGAATTGCTTTGGCCTCTGTAGACTAAGGAAAAATAGACTTTTTTCAGTTCTGCTTTGTGATAGCTGTAGTAATTCAGCTTGTCTGTAGAGGAGGAATAAACTGAAATGAGCAAGTAACTGCATATAGGATATGTAAGAGAACTTATAATACTCTGTTTATACAAGATCTTACCCAGCAGCTGTATCAGTCTGTGTAATTCTGACTTAGCAAACCTGCACTGTGTTCAATAGTATGGATTTTGTCTGTCCCACATGTGCTGGACTTGGGCAGTCTGTCAGCCCAAGGGGTGGAGTTGAGTATCCTGGGCATCGGGTTTTCAGAAATGAGTTTTTACAGGAAATTGTCTCAGTCCTTTCTGCCCAGACCACTGTGACAGCAGCATCTCTCTGGGTGGTAGTGGCCCAGTGAACAAACTCAGCAAGGCAGCTGTGTGTCCAGTGAGTCACTCATTCCTTTATCCTGGATTAAGTGGCTCCCAGCGCTTTGTGAATCAGAGGTTTTGCACCCCAAGCAGTTCAGGACTCATGTAAGCTCAGTTTGGCTGGGCCAAAGCAGTGGAGGTACCAGATCTAAGGAAACTAAATGTGTTGTGAAAACAAACCAATATCCCAGTGATCCCTGAAGTCCATGAATAAGGGATGAACTGAGAGTGTGGGACAAACTTACCAGCATGGGGAGAGGATTCATTAGAGGTTCCACCTTCTTAGAGAGCCAGGTCAGCCAGTCACAAGACTTAAACCTGTGGGGAAGCTGACTGCCAGGAGGCTGCTTTTAATGCCAAATAAGACAAGCTGGCAAAAATGGACCTCTGGTATGCCTTGTGCAGTGCTCTGTTTGACAAGGTGCACATCAGTACAGTACAGTCACTGGAGGCTGGCACAAGAAGAGGAAATATGAGGTAGTTTATCACTGTGTTTCATTTTGTTTTGAAGGTGTTGGTCTCAACAGTACTACTCAGAGCGTGCTGAGTCGTCCCATGCAGAGGAAACTTGTGACATTGGTGCACTGCCAGCTGGTGGAGGAGGAAGGGCGGATCAGAGCCATGCGAGCGGCGCGGTCGCTGGGCGAGAGAACAGTCACAGAGCTCATCCTCCAGCACCAGAACCCTCAGCAGCTCTCTTCCAACCTCTGGGCTGCAGTGAGAGCCAGAGGCTGCCAGTTCCTGGGGCCAGGTAGGTGACATGGCCGTGCCACTGCTGTGCTGGAAACCATTTAGAACTGAGCCATTGATAAATCCAATTGGCCGAGTGGTTTTATTAGGCAGCAGCTTAATTTCTTAATAGTAGGTTTTCAGAATTAATGATATATCTGTTGGGCTGCTGTCATGGACTTGCTTGCATTTTTAGTGCTTTTGCAAGTCTGTGAAATTCAGAATAATGTGTGTCCTTTTCTTGTCATAAGATAAACGAGAAGTAATTTCTCTTGCTATTCCTTGAAGAAGTAAGACCCTTGTAGAAAGAATAAGTTTACTAGAAGAGGCTGGACTTGGCTTCTTTACCCTCTCCAGGGTAATAAACATACAAACCACTTGGGGGGATAGATTTGTTACAGTTAAGTGTGCACGTTTTTAAAAAGTTATGTACTTAGAAATTACATTTCTGTGCTTAGAATATTACAAAAAATCAATTTTGCTTAAAAAGAAATGCACAAAGTCTCATTATGGAAAATATAGGCTTCACTTGTTGAGTCTTGAAACATGCAACCAATTTCTTAAACAAAAAATAGTGACTCTTTTCCCCACTGAAACAGATTAAGAAGGGCATACTTTGAGATGCTCACTTTGGTACCACTCCAGGGAAGAGAGAGGCTTGTAACCAAGCAAAACAGAGGTGCTGCAGCACCTGAGTTGTTTGTGTGGGCACTCATTGCTCTTTTTACCTGCATGGGAATGAACCTTGCCCTTCCTCAGCCTGTCAGCATTTTCTGCTGGGGTAGCTGTGGGACAAAGATAATACACTTGGAAAACTCTTACATTAATAATGAAGAGGTGTACAGACAGGAACAAAGAACTCTTCCTATCAGATGGTACCCAAAATAGATGAAATAATAATAATTTCATAATTTCATGTGGGGGGGTGTGTGTTGTGGGAGTTTGTAGCTGGTCTCCCACCTGTAGGGAACCAAGAAATTGTGCAGAAATCTTTCTTGGGCTTCTCTCATCCTTTGTCTCTTTTGTTCATGTTCCCCCCCACCCTCAGCAATGCAAGAGGAGGCTTTGAAGCTGGTCCTGCTGGCTCTGGAAGATGGATCTGCTCTGTCACGAAAGGTCTTGGTTCTCTTTGTGGTGCAGAGGCTGGAGCCCCGATTCCCTCAGGCTTCCAAAACTAGCATTGGGCATGTTGTCCAGCTCCTTTACAGGGCCTCATGCTTCAAGGTATGAACAAGACTGCCTGGAGATCTCATAATGCTATGAAAACTCTGGGTTTGCACTTTGAAGTTTCCTCATCCTGTAACATTAAATGTGCCTAAAAAATGTGTAGTTATAGAAACTATTGCTCATTAAATGCCACATGTGTTTGGAGAGTTCTTTGTACAGCTGTGATGGCAGCATAGGCTGAAACTGCAGCTTGGAGCTGTAAAGCCAGGGTTTGATTCTGTCCAGTCTAATAGATGCACAGTTACAAAACCTGGATGTAAGCCAGCATTCTTATCTCCTTAAAGTGGCTTAAAGCTGCAAAATCCCTGGTTCCGTTAATTCACTGGTGGTGTGGCTACAAACAAAGAAATAGGAGCCTCTTGGACATGAGAGTTGTATGAAGAGAACTGCAGCTGCCCAGTGTACTTTACAGTATTGAATGATCCTTTACTAGGTGTTCAACTAAATGTCATTCACTTTTGCTAAATGAGTTGAAAAATGCTTTGGTTTTGCTAGTTGTACCCTCAAACAAATTCTGAAATGCAGATCTCCTTCATCAGAGAAGTAAGGTGTGGATGCTGTAAAGTTAGTTAGGAAGTGTGAGACTTTCACCAGGTCAGAGTTTGAGTGAATGGTGTTTTTTTATAGTGGCTCATCTCTACAAAGAGTGTATTATTTTAGTGGAAACTGATGTTCACTGCATATTGCCATACTTGAGTTGAGTTTGGGAGGAAGGACTTCACTGCTGACTGACGATGTCCCTTGTCTGGGGCTTCACATAATCTCTGGCTTATCCTGCTTAATTGTCTTTGGCTCATTTCTCCCCACTAGGTGACAAAGCGAGACGAGGATTCCTCCCTGATGCAGCTGAAGGAGGAATTTCGGACGTACGAGGCTCTGAGGAGGGAACACGACTCCCAGATAGTCCAGATAGCCATGGAGGCGGGTTTGCGCATCGCCCCGGACCAGTGGTCCTCGCTGCTCTATGGAGACCAGTCCCACAAATCCCACATGCAGAGCATCATCGACAAGGTACAGCCACCTCAGAGCAGCCCAGCCCTCCTTGTTTGCACCTGTGGTAGATTTTGGGGCTTGTATTTACAAACTGGGCCCATGTGTACTAACCCTTTAATCATTTGCCCTGTTACTTCAAAGCCTGTTATGCCCTAAATAATTAGAATACGTATTTGTAACCTGATGAGTCTTGCTCCCTCTGCCATCCCGCTGTTTCTTGCTACTTTACTTCTTTCTGGCAGATGGGAAGCCACAAAGTTCAGCTGCACAATTGGGCTGTGACCTTTGTGGACAGCTGACAAGTGGCAGTGTAGTGACAGAGGTTAATGGTCTGTGTTTCCAGGCAGGAAGTTAATGCCTGGAAAATTGGGGAAAAAAAATCAGTCCCCCAGTCTATAGCCAAAGTAAGACACAGAGGTAGAAGCACATTTTTAAATAAAATATTTGACCTCTGGAAACGCCCAGATCTCCTTGTGTTTAGAAGCAACATGGGCTTTTAAATTAAGGGGCTCACACTGTAAGTGCCTAAATTGGATGGGAAAGACTGAATCTTGTTGAATGGTTAGGAAAGCTGTGAAACAACTGCACTGGCTGTTGTGCAGGAGAATTAGCTTCAAGCTCTGTCTGCTGTGTATTTATGCCTTTGCCTACTTTTTCAAGTGTTCTGCCAGACATCTCCTGAAGGGCCTAGTTGTGTGATGTTAGTAAATGGAACATTGCTGTTTTTTCCTTGAGCCATCTTGCTCTTTATTGTCTGCTGTACTCAATCTAAAGCAAGGTGCAAGCCTGCTGGGGGGAATTGAAGATAGCAGACTCTTCAGAAATCTAAATTGAATGGTTTCTAATATTGTCCATTTTTTTCCTGGGTGCCAGCACAACACAGAAGAAGTGGGTTTTACTGCTAGAAATAATACTAGCATTTGTTTTGCCTGTTTAGAGCTGTATTTTAACCTGCAATGTCAGAGAACTGTGCATTTTTGACAGAAAGAGCTCGCTGAAATGGGCTGGTGTGAAAAAAGTTGTCTTCCAGATTTGGAAGACAGCTGTTGTGAGTTTGTGGAGCAGCCTTCAGAAACCATGAGGATTGCTTTGCCTGTAGAAAGTTAATTATGATAATTTTTTTAAGTTGCAGACCCCAGCCTCGTTTGCACAGAGTGTTCAGGAATTAACTATTGCTCTGCAGAGGACTGGAGATCCAGCTAACCTGAACCGTCTGCGACCTCACCTAGAGCTCCTGGCAAATATTGATCCCAGTCCAGGTAAGTCTGGAAAACCTGGAACTTAGGGCTTAGCCAGGAAGAGCTTAACACTGTGGAAGGATTGAAAGCTGATTGTCAAGCATAAGGAAGCGTCCTGTGACTCATCAACTTAAGATTCTTGGGTGGTATTCAAAGGCAGCCTGGAACAGCAGTAATCTGTGTGAGGAACTGAACTATTCCCAAGCTAAAATAGCTTCAAAAGTATGGCAGGAATCGTGGGTGACATGGGGTGTACTTGGGTAGTGCTAATGTGGGGAGTGGCAGCACTCTGACCTTCCCTCTTTTCCCTTTTTTAGTCCACATCCTGTTGTTTAAACCACATTGCAAAGCAGCAGGAAGATTGACAGAGCCACTGTGTTTAAAGCAGAGCCTGAGCTGTCACTGAGGTGCCTTTTTCTCTCCAGTTCTCTGCTGCAGCAAATAATTTGTTAACCAACTTGGGGAAGTTTCCAACTCACCAGATTAAGGACTTCCATTAACTCTTCTTTATTCTGGAAGTTCTTTTTGTTAGTTTTTGATCTGAGGTCTCCAGCCTGCAGACATTGCACTCAGGATTCTCTTAGAGGCAGCTTAAAACCATAAGGCATCTGTCTTCTGTGTAAAGAACTTCTGGATTCCACAAAAGAATTTTGATAGATTGAGTAGACAGAAGCTGGGAAAAAATCGGTCTAGACAAGAAAGATTTGTTACCTTCAGAAATGGAGTGTTTTTCTTGTTAATTTAATGTATAATTCTGCAAAGGTGGGAAAGACAGTCTGGGAAGGGGAAGATAGCAAAAAGAATATGAACTGTTGACAGAGGAGAGAAAGATTAATATTGTTGATTAAAAATCAGCAGTGCTGTGAGGGTGGACCAGCTGAGGGAGAAGAGAAGGGACAGAACAGAGTGCTGTGGCTGAAGTTTTATTTCATACCCGTTAAAATGTGTAAAATCAGTATTATGTATCAAAATAGTGTGAAGGCCTAAACTATTACTTCAGGAGATGAGAAGTTGTAGTTCTTAGTTTCTGTATGTTTAAACAGATAAACTTCCCTTTCAAACAGGGAGCAGTTGTACTTCACAGCTAAAGGAGAGGTAGTGCTTTCTTCCCAAATCTTTCATCCTGAAACAAGTGAGGAATAAAACTGTGTGTGCACTGCAGATTTGTTAGCCAAAAACTGCTAAGGGAAGTGGCACCACTGAGAGCCTCTTGGTGTCAGCAGGCAAGTCTGGTCTTGATGATTTTGTTCTGTGCTGTTGAGTTGCTTCCCTGCTGTTCTGCAGGCACGTTGGAAGTACCACTGGAAGAATTTAGGCCTTGTGAGCGGAATCTAATGTAATTAATTGTGCTGAAGATCTTGAAAGGCACTTTGAGGTCCCGTGGTTTGCAGCAGTGTGCAGGCACGGGGTGGGAGTGTCAGCTGCTGGCACAGATTCAAAAAATTAGAAGAGTAAATGGGCTGAAAAAAAACCCAAGTGCTCCTACAGAATTGAGACTGTAGAGTTCATTCACAGTGCTGTGTGTTAGATGGTGGTCTGACACAGATTTGCCTCGTGGTGTTTTTTCTGAGTGAGAGGCATCAATTCCTGTCGCTGCTCCATGACTGTGCCTGTGGGATCAGGTATTTGTACAGCATGATTTTACCTGCAGGAGTCTGAATGCAAAGAGGGATTTTCAGCCTCGTGTTTTTCATTATGTGAAGAGTTTGCACAGTGCATTTACTCTGGAGCTCTTGTGAGGTGAAAGGTCTTACAAAAGGAAATAATTTCGCATGCAGTGAAGTCTTACTGGTTCATTTGGTGTTTTATGCAGTTCAGTCTTGAGTCTGTAGGTCCCTTCATTCTACAAGAGGTAAATATCCCAGAATTAAGTTGCTGAATACTTTTTATCTACTGATAAAAACATGTTTGCTTGTCGAGTGAAGTTTTGGGATCCTGATGGTTTGTTTTGTTGTTTTGGTGGGGGTTTTTTTACCTGGCTTTGGAAAATCTCTCTGACTTTTCTTTTTCTGTTCTCAATTTGCTGTCCATGCATCAGATGCTCCACCTCCAACATGGGAACAGCTGGAAAATGGACTGGTTGCTGTGAGGACTGTGGTTCATGGCTTGGTTGATTACATCCAGAATCACAGCAAAAAAGGAACAGATCAACAACAGGTAAAAGCTAAATCATTTAGGAAGTGCTGACCCCTGAGTTTGATTTGCTGTATCCAGTGTTTACTAATGTCATCTGGAGAGATTTGGCTTGATGAGGAGCTGATGGAAAATATCACTGCTGGGTCATACTTCTTAAAAAAAGAAACAAGGAAAAACTCTCAAAACAATCCCCTCCCCAAAACCCGATGAAATAATTTGCACAGTTCACTGGGACGAAAAGAAAACAGTCTGATTCAGCTGCAGGCTGAGGGAAATGATAACAACCCTCCTGACTAGAGGGTGGGGAAGGGATGCCAGGGTGCAACTATTATCTGTAGGATTTTCTTGGTTTGTTTTACTGTGACATACTTCAGCCAGCTGGCTCTGTTAATGAAGTTATTCTTACATCTGTGCTTAATGGCCTGTCAAGTTTAAAGATATAAGAATACTCCATGTAAAGTTGCAATCCAAGTTCCTCAGCCAAATGTTTTTGTTTCAGAAACAGAATTATGTTGGCAAATATTATACTTGAGCTTATCTCATGGTTATCTAATCACACGTTCCTTTGGTCTCACTTTGCTGGGTAGCTCAGTTGATGTAAATGGTTACTGCTGCTGCTGAAAGACAGAGCTGCCTGTCCCAGTCCCACTCCTCCTCTTGGAGACCTGCTTCAGGCAGCTCAACCAGTAGAAAGATTTCTCTGCCAAAAGAAGGGCAAAACTAAAGTGAATTATTTCTGCTCTTCTACCTTTTTCCATTCACTGGGATGGCTAATGAGCACTGTCACCAGCACAAGGAGAAGCAGTGGGAATGCACAGGTGGGAGTCAGGGTGGGAAAAACACTGAGGGCTTTTGTTCTGGTGAGCCCATGGCCTAGACCTGGTACAGGCTGCGCCACTCGGAAAGGACCTGGAGCCTCCCCAGTGGGAAAGGGATGTCTGCTGGGCACTGGGCAGAGCTGTGCTGCCTGGCAGCATGGCCAGCAGAAGGCTGTGCAGCTGAGGTACACCCTACCTGCATCTTTTTTTCACTACACTAGATGATAAAAAATGAAAAATCCGTTTGCAGGTGACTTCTTAGGGATTTACACCTTTTGGCTGAGCTTCTCAGAAAGCAAGAGTTGACACCTACAGACCTTTGCCTCGGTGGGGGCTCTGGAGTAGGATATTTTTTGTCTCTGATTTAATTCTGCTGTAGAAACTGTAGGAATTTAAAGGACTTTGAGACCCCCTCTGGCCTTCTGTCAACCTTTATTTAGAGGGACTGGCAGATGGGTGACCATGCAGACAGCAAGACTGCACTAAGTTATTGCTTCTTGGGGAACTTTACTAAGAAAAATACAGAAGACAGCCCATCCCCTGCTGCTCTGTGTAGGAGTAAGATTGCACCCTCAACTGTTGATGGAAACAATTATAGTGAAGATATTTTTACTGCAAAAAGGGGTAAAAAGGAAAGGTGGTGAAATTTAACTCTTACAGAGATCAAAGGATACTCAAGTGCCATTTTGAGCCAACAGAAAGCAAGGAAAAAGCAACTAAATTGTATTTATTTTCAGTCTACCACAGAACTTGATAAAAATTTGGCAATTTCTGATTATCATGGTAAGTTCTTAATCCTTGATCAGTTTTGTCCATTTAACTGTGCCCTGAAATGTGCAGCTGTGTTCCAGTCAGAGCCTCCAGTAAAGAACTTGAATTAAAATGTTATAGACACCTGATAGTGACTTAGTTGTCAAAATATCTACTCCTGAATCTGTTGGTTCTGTTGAAGAACCAAGCACAAATATTTGCTCTAGTCACTTATTTCACATCAGGTGCTCCTGAAACATGTAAATTGAAGGAATTATCAACAGGCCTTGGCTAAGAGGATACCCTCAGCTCTTGGCTGAGTGCACTGTGAAGTTGAGGTGTCTCACCTGGTTTCTTTACCCCTGTCAGCCCCCTCAGCACAGCAAGTACAAGACGTACATGTGCCGAGACATGAAGCAGAGAGGAGGATGTCCCCGGGGGGCCAGCTGCACCTTTGCACACTCCCAGGAGGAGCTGGAAAAGTAAGTGTACCTCTGCTAGGGGAAACCAGGCCAATCTTTGCTTCATCTTACTTGTAGGAGTTATTGATCCTATCTAGGAACAAGGAGAGGAGGTGCAACCTGGCTGGCACACTAGAAGAAATAATGTGAAAAACCTGTGACAGTCTCTCTTAGGTTTTGGAGCTGCTTGTTCTTCCAAACAGGATATTTGGCTTTGTTCAGAAGTAATGCAGCTCTAAAAGTTGGATGTTACACAAGTGTTATTTGAGGTTTTTGGGGCTGGGCTGTTTTCCTTATTTTTAAAGTGTGACTAAACCTGTGTCCACAGTGATCATTACTTGGGGGTACTTCTCATCTTCCTTCATATTCAGGTGGGTTGCTGGTGGTTTTCCAAATGTAGGGAATGTGTTGCTGGCTCTCCAGAGAGCTAAAAACAGACTTTCCAAGATGTTTTTCCTGCAGCAGTTACTCTTGCAGTCTGTCAGAAAGTTTCATGCTGTAACCTTCAGTTGGTTAAATCTGTTGATGTAGAGTTAAAAAATAATGGTGATATGAAGCCTGCAGCAAATAATCTACATCCATTACAGATTTAAAGAGGGGCACCCAGTTATTCAAGGGCAAGATACTCTTGGTCTGCGGGTTGTTTTAATTTATTTTAAGTCATTACTATGCTGTGTTTCATTTTTTTAATCTAACCTTGAAGCATTAATATGGCAATTCAGTAGCTCTGTAGCCAGCACACAAAATACAAAGGGAAAAAGAGCAGAGCCTGTGCTGTTGGAATGACAAAGGCAGTTATTCAAGTGAACAAAGAATTGGACTTTGTGCTGCAGAAGCAGTTGGGGTGTTCTGCCTTTTGTCACCGTGGTAGTAAAATGGAGGTTGGTAGTGCTGGCTGTGGGGGGTTCTGCTAACCTGTGGTGGGTCAGTGTTACACCTCAGAGCTGGTTGTGTGTATCAAGGACTAAACAGTTGGCAGGTGGGAGAGGCCTATTTGTAACCACAGACTGACTTGTATGCCTTGGTGTTAATGTTGTCTGTCATGGGCTGAAGTGAATGTTTGCTCTGCTTCAGGTTCCAGCAGTTTCTGTAGGTGGTTGTGGAACTTGGAGTTCTAACTCCTCCTTGTGCTTTTATCTTTGCTTAAATCCTTTAAGTAGCTAATGTGTTAGTGCTCCTCCTTTCAAAAATGCTTAGTGTGAATAATAAGCCTTGCTGTTACTGTGGTTCCTGTATCTCTATATGTAGCTTTAAGTTTGGAGGAAGGTTATAGGGAAGTGTGTGGTAACGCCTTAGATAGCAAATTATGATTTAGACTTGCTTAAACAGCAGCTTGTTGCCCTCTTGGCACAAGGGACAAAGACCCAGTATGCATAGGCAAGTACTGAACTTTTAGATTAATTGTTGAAAAGCTGTAGTCTGTCCCTGCTCAGGTGACAGCCTGGTTTCTGTACTCCCTTTAATGCCTTCTGGGTGATGCCCACTGTCAACATGCTGCAGCTCGAATTCATAGTTTGAGTATATGGGTAAAGATTAATCCAGCCAGGAAATTGGGAGTGTTAGGAAGGTGTATGGAAGATACTCAATGAACTCTTACAGGTGAACAGCCCAAATCTGCATAGCAAGCTTACACTTTGTCTTGCTCTCCATATCAGTCACATCAAAAAAAACACCCGAAACCCAGCAATAAACCCCCTTTTTGCCCCTGGTGCATTGCTCTTCGTGCTGTGCATGTGGGCAAATGCAGAGGTTATCTGAAGATTGAGTAATAAGTGTCCCCTTTTTCTCCCACAATGTGTGTACTTTCCTAGTGTGGGTTCCCAACTCACTCTGACTGATATGATAATAAAGTGTTGCCTTCAGCCCTGGAGAGGAAATGTTCTCTTGTTTCCTGAGAACACCCAGGTCTGCAGATCCACCCTTAAACTTAGTTCTGGGATGCGGTGAGGGCTTTGGGGTTTGGTGGAGGACCTTCAACTCTGGAATTTGCTCTCTAGTACTGTCAGCCTGCTGGTTTCTTTAGAACATTAGTTAAAATGCCTGTGTTTTTCAGGCTTTTAACTAATCACATTCTGTGATTCTTACTCTGAAGCTCCTGTTACTGTATTTTATGTCATGTTTGGTTTTCTTCTGTTGAACTCTCTGAACAGTTGAAATTGTATGTTGAGAGAAAGTATGATTTTAAACTTGCTGTGTGAAGTTTAGCTGTGAATTCTTCATGTACTTGTCATTCAAAATCCATCCTTGTTCTGATTGAAGCTGCTGTTAGAGAGTTCAACTATCAAATTGTATTCTAGCAGATATTCTCCCAAGCCCCTTGGAAACTTGAACTAAAACTTGAAGCTTTCAGTAGAATCTCTGTTTGAAAACTGCTGAAGGTACAGCTCCTTTTACTTTTTTCTATTTAAATTTCTGACGCGTGGTTTCTCTTTCCGAAGATTCCGTAAAATGAACAAGCGTCTGGTTCCCAGAAGACCCCTGAGTGCCTCCCTGGGCCAGCTGAACGAGGTGGGCCTGCCTTCAGGAGCTATCCTCTCAGAGGAAGGGGGAGTGGACTTGCCCAGTAGGAAAACCTCTGCCCTGCCAAACGGAATTGTGTCAACAGGCAGCACGGTGACACAACTCATCTCTCGAGGGACCGACTCAGGTTACGAAACTGCTCTGAAGCCGGGGAAGATGGACCATCTGAGCAGCAGTGCCCCTGGATCCCCTCCTGACTTGTACGGCTCTTCCTACCTCTTGTTCCAAGTGTTGTGTGTACTTGTGGAGTAGAAACTAAGGAAACCCGTTCTCTAGAAAAGAAGTGAAATGGGGGTTGCGATTACAGTTGCGGTTGGGGTTTTGTTGGTTTTTTTAGTGATTAAAGATTAGAGTGGAAAACTGTAGCTACAACTTTAAACTGTTTACTTATATTTTAATTGCAGAGGGTGGTACAAGCTTTCAGAAGGTGGGGTGTAGACAAAGAACAGTATGTTGGAGTACAGTGTGCTGTACCAGGCCTTAATAAGCAGTGCCATCTTTCTGCTTTTTAGGCTGGAATCTGTCCCCAAGAGCTCTATTTCTGCCTTACCAGTGAACCCTCATCCTGTGCCCCCCCGGGCCCCAGCAGATCTGCCCTCAGTGTCTGTCACCAAGCAGTTGCAGATGGTACCCCGAGGGTCTCAGTTGTACAATGCTCAGCAAGCAGATATGTTTTATCAAGACCCCAGAGGAGCTGCCCCACCGTTTGAGCCAGCACCCTACCAACAAGGTAAGATTGGCACTGAGCTCTTTCATCCTCATGCTGATTTCAGTCTGTCTTCCCACTCTGGTTTTTAAGCTCTTAAATTGAAGTTTTCTTGCCTGTGACATTGAGTAAAGACACTAATGTGGTGATGGCTTTATAAAAGGGAAACGGGCAGGATTTTATGTCTTGACTGAGGACTTCAGTGCAAACTAAAACAGATATTTGTATCCATTCAGTGTAGCAAATCCTTCTGTATGTAGTTCTTCCCAGCTGGAGTAGATCAGGGATCCAGTATGGTAAACCTTAATTCAGTCTGACTCAGGGAAAACAGCAATAAAGTGCATGCGGTGGGTAGAGACAAATGAAATTAGAGAATGGTGTTCACAAAAAGGAAAGCATCCTAAAAAAGGAACTAAAGAGGAAAAACTCCGAGTATAAAAAGTGGAGAAAGGGGATTAAAAATAAAGGGTATGGCTATACATAAAGATGAGGAATGATTCTTAGGCCATGTAAGAATGCAGAAAGGAATGAGCTAAAGTGAAGTTAAGATGAAAGGCAAGTCAGGAACAGAAGACCAGAAGAAGTTGAACGAAGAAAAAGCCCTAGAAAGGAAAGGGGAGAGTGAGCCCATTTTTGAGAAAGTCACAGAGCATTCTGAAGAAAAACAAAAAACACTTGGTCATTATGTGCCACTGAACATCTGAGTTGTCTACAAAATTTAATGCTAGGCATGTATTTTGCTTATTTTTAAATTATCCAGAGATCCTAGATAGAATAATAAAATGTTCGGGTAACCAGGAGGTGTGATCTTGGGAGTCTTTGCTGATTCACAATTCTGATATTCCTTTCTGCTGTTTAAGAGGTAGAAGAAATCTTCAGATAACTTTTAAATTCTAATAATCTGAGTTGCTTTATACAAGTGGAGGCTCTGATACCTTGGGATAATTGAATTTTAGTTGCGTGGATGAAGATGTACAGGCTAATCTTCAGTTTACTTTTTAGCTTTTGTTTAGCTGAAAGCATTCACAGCAGTCTAGTGAATTATTTCTATGTGCTGTGCTGGCAGGACCACTGGCACCTGTGGTGGGCTCAATCTCAAACCCCTTGTCCAGCTGCTGTAACACTGATGCCTTGCTGGTATCTTATTTAGATAATTGAACTTTAGATAATTGGATTGACTCTGGCTACTTCAGGGGTTTCTGTGGTTAATTCTTGAATAGAAATACCAGTTAGACCAATTTTTCTGACCATTTTTTACCGTTCTGTTCATGATTCTTGCAGACCGGAGTGCTCGGGGCGGTTTGCGGTCGACGCTGCTAATCCCTGTCTCCCATGTCTCTTCCCCTCAGGAGTGTACTACCCCACACAGTCCATGTCCCGCTTTGTGCGGCCGCCTCCCTCAGCGCCCGAGGCGGGCACTCCGTACCTGGAGCCGTACGCGCCGTACCTGCCGGAGCGCGTGGTGAGCCCGCAGTACCCGCAGCCGCAGCAGTACCCGCCGCTGGCACAGCCCCTGTACCCCCCGCACTACGACAGCCGCCGCGTGTACCCCCCGGTGCCGCCCTACCAGCGCGAGGACGTGGTGCGGGGCAGCCCCGTGCCCATCGACATCCCACCTGCCGCCGTCGCCTCCTACGTGCCCGAGGCCAGAGACAGATACCAGCAGGCAGAGGCCTATTGCCCGGTGGCTCCGCACCTCGGCCAGATCCGACCCTCGTGCCACAGGGTTTGTGCCGCCATTTTGTGCTTGTTCATCCTTTCTCACGCTGCTCGAGGTTGAATGTTTTTGCGGTGAGGGCTTTGTAAGGAGATAGATGTTTCCACTCAAGACCTGCGAGGCACTTTAGTTACTGGTCAACTCTGCAGTTGTAATGATGTTAATTTATAAAGGAGCAGCAGACTGCTACGTAGTGCTCAGAGTAGAAAAAAGCACTGGTAGGAAGCATTGGAATAGTCTCTGGTTTCTCCAGCAAAGATTAGGCTGGAGTTTAATCTGCACTCCACTGCAGATTACATGCAGTTTGTGTGCATTCTTGTACTCCCACCTGTGACTCACCAGCTCTGTGCCTAAATAACAAATATTAAACACACATCTCATGATAAAGGAGTTGAAAATTCCACTCTTCCAAATTTTCTCTAAGATTGCACAGTTCTTCAAGGAAGACCCTCCAGTTAGCAAACATGTTCTGGGAAGGCAGCAGCTGAAGTCCTGCAGAACAGTTGGATTTACAACATCTGTCATTCAGGTTAAAGGCCCTGAATCCCACTGCTGAGTCCAGGAAGCATTTTTAACGTAGCTTGTAGATTTACCAGCTTTGAGTTGGACATGTTTGTGGGATGTTTGATTCTAATGCAGAATGAATAATTAATGTGACAAGGTTGTGACCTGCAGAGTTCTCCCACTTTTTCCCCCACATGACTGAAATGGGGACTTGCTATTCTGGAACGTGTTCCAGTGGAAACTCTGCCAAGCTGGGACACATTCCGTGTCTTTCAAGCTTCTTGAACTAACACTGACCAATGTTGGAACATTTATATCAAACATGAAAATTAGCAGGTAGGCTTCAACAAAGTGATCACTATTTCTTATTTTAATGATTCTGTCTGTCCTCTCTATTTCACTTTCTTGTAGGATAAGGCTGCCATATTTTGTTTGGATAAACAACACTTAGGAAATTACTAGTCTTGTGCAGTAATGCTGCAGGAGCTCTGTAACCTCTTCGTGTCTTCATTTCAGCCTCATCCCAGCCTGGATGAACTTCACCGACGAAGGAAAGAGATCATGGCCCAGCTGGAGGAGAGGAAGGTGATTTCTCCACCTCCTTTTGCACCATCACCAACCTTGCCTCATCCTTTTCACTCAGAGGAGGTAAGCATTTTTTGACCAAAATGTGATGTGCTGGCATGGTTAGAAAACACTCTGGAGCTTCTGTGTGCAGACAGGTGAAGGCAACGAGAAAATCAAAACAGTACATCACTCACAAGTGTGTGAGTGGATTGTGGATTTTGTGTTCCAGGTGGGAAGGCCTTTGCAGTGCAGTCTCCAGTATCTCAGTTGGCTGTTGATTCTCTGATCTACTGCTGATCCTAAACTATTTCTTGGTGCAACCAAGAAAATAAATTTTGAGCTGTTATTAATTGAAGTAGTCTTCACAGTTACTGGACTTTGCTTCATTGGCTCCTGACATTCTTAGAATTAAGTAACAGCTTGATAGAGACTTATTTTTTAACCAAGGTCAAAATGCCACTTTGACAGTGGCCAAGTGAACAGTCAGCACTGGGAGCGTGGCCAGGTGATCAGAATTTCATGCACTTCATGCCTGCCATGGCCCAATTCCAAATGGTGATGTATCTGATAAAAAAAATAATCCTGGTGGTGTTTCTCAAGTTCACTGCTCTTGAAGTAAGGGGGAGTTGGCTGTGAAGCTGCTTCTTCCCTTCACTTACAGAACCAGGTTTTTGTTTTTGTACAGTACTTGGATGAAGACCTGAAGGTAGCTGGGAAATACAAAGGAAATGACTACAGCCAGTACTCGCCCTGGTCCTGTGACACCATCGGCTCCTACATTGGAACCAAAGATGCAAAACCCAAAGATGTCGTGGTGGCGAGGAGTGTGGACATGGCGGTACGTGGGGATTAGGGGAGAGCAGAAGTGGGTACTTCTGTGGGTTGGGAAGGACTTTCATTTGCCTTTCTGGGGCTTGTGTTAGAGCTCCAAAGTGCATTGCAGTTACAGAAAGTATTTACAGGTGTGCAGAGTGCTTTGTTTTCAGAGTTAGCCACACCAGTGCAGGACTGCTGATGTTACCAAATTCTGGATCTGAAGGCATGGATAGCAAGGATAGTTTGCCATGATTCTTTACACTTAATTGAAATCCCAACATCACTCTGTCCTACCAGCTTGTTAATTAAGCGTGTCCGTCTGTTGCTTCCTGTACTTCTTTCTGTCAAAGGGAGATGCTGGAACTTAACTTGGGGCTGTTTAGTTACTGGTAAGATGTTTTAGTTTTTACTTGAGGACCTCTTTGATTTATGGCCATGAGAGTACCCAAAACTTGCATGAAGCTATTGAGAGAAGCACAATCATAACATCATGCTAGGGTATTTTTTTCTTGAGGGCAGTTTCTAGGGCTGTGTTGTGCTTATTCAGCCCTTCACTGAGCTGTGGGTGTCAGGCTGTGATCTTGTTTTGTGCTGCTCCATTTTTGCTGGGTCACTGTTGCAAAAGGAAGGGACTGCTAGGGTGTCATTGTTGGGAGTCATGAATGGAGAAGAAAAGAAATAGGAGTCTGAAATACCACCACTATTGTGTTTCTTTCTAACATTCAAGAACCACTCAACACAAAAAATAGGCTTGGTAGCCCGTGCAAGTATGAAGACATTCAGGTCTTCAAGAGAAAGAACCATTTATCCTGAGGCACTATTTTATAGAGGTGCATCTGTTCTCCATCACCTCTCATCTGCAAAACTGATTTATCTTCTATTTATATATTGTCACTGGCCTGATGACTTTTCTTTGGCTAATAAGGGAGGGGGGAAAGATTTCTGTCCAGAACTTGTTCTTCTGTGGACAGATGCTCACCTGTGGCAAACACTTAACCAAATCACAGGATTTTTTGGTGCAGCTTCTCCAGCAGGCTCCCCTTTTGCCCTCTGCCCTATTGGAATTCATGTGTCTGATTTCTGTCCACTGACTTGCTGTCCTGTAAGACCTCGAATGCACCTGGTGAAATGGGAGCAAAAAGGAGGCTTTCTCACAGAAGAAAACACAGCAAAAAAAGGCATTTCATCTGCAGCTTTGGCCTCCTTACCTGTGCTCTTGCTCCCAGTCCTGCACGGGGTGGTTGCCTGGAGTTAAAACACTGTCACGTTTGACCTGGGGAAGGACTGAGATTACTTGGAATCGGATTATTGCGTCCAAGTGGCACCATTCAGGAATCAACAAACAGCTCTTGGCTTTCATCCCTGCTGCTAGAAAACTGTGCAAACAAACTGCAGCTCAATTAAGAGAAGTAATAGGGTTCTGGAGAAGCAGCCTCCTTTTTCATGGCCAAACAAAGCCGCCTGCCCCAGAGCTGATTTTCAGACAGGCAAATAGGATCTCCACTGTTCTTCAGTTTTTGTCTCCTCACAGGAAAAAATGCTCAGGAAACCTTTACTGAATTCATTCTTCAGTGAATTCATTCTTCCTTTTTTATTGTTCACAAGAGATTCCTTTTTTCAAGGATGGAAGTAGCTACATCGGAGAATGTGTAATGCTGAATATTATACAGATGACATTGCAACTTTACTCAGTAAATAGAAATAAATTAAAGTTGGTACTTGCATCCTGCAGCAGCAAGATTACAATACATTTTTTTTTCTGGAGTTCCTAATGCCTCTTCGAGTTTCCAGGTGTTACATTTCTTGACTCTAGCTTCCAACTCAGTGTTTACTGCTGTTTTCACCTGCCTCATATGTGTTATCCTGTCTGTTTCTAGTCATTCTTATCCCCAGTGAAAGGTTGCAGAGTATTGTTTTCATTGTGGACCATACCAAAGTTTTTAGCTTTTAGCCAGTTCTCCTTGTGTAGTAGCCCCACTTAGGTCATTCTCACTGTGCTACAGTTTTACTTCTTTAGCAAAGTCATAACTAGATTTTGGCAGTTCTTACCAGATGACGTTTTCTAGTAGCCAGAAGATAGCTTTCCCATTTAACTAAGCTCTTTGAAGAGAGAGAGGGAACATTTTCTCTTCATGTGCTGACCCCTTATGGTGTTTGAGTGTGAAACTCAGCTAGAAACCAGAATGTTCCAAGCAGTATTGCTCCTTAATGAAAAACATGCCTGAAAAGATGTACTAGACATGTCCAAGTAAGTGCTGTACTGAAAAATTCCCATTTTAAGTAATTTGCAGGCTGTTAGTGATACAGTTCTTAACAGTGGGCTTCAGAGCCATTTCTTTTGGGCTCTATAAGGAATGGATATTCCTCAGAGAGGCCCACTGATGTCATCTTGGACTTTATTTAAGGAGGAGGTCTTTTCCCATTAGATTTTCTCAGTCTTAATTTCCATTTGTTGCTGCTCTCTGCTGCTGGATTTGTTCACAATTCATTATGCAGCCACTTCCAAGGGGTGCAGTAATGGTCATCTTAAGTCAGACCCTTAAAGAGGCGTCCCTCTAACAGCAGAGTTAGAAACTAAAGGGCAGGAAGGCTGGCTGAAAGCTCAAGTGACTAGAGAATGCCAGAGTTACTGTACTGCTGCCACAGGTGGCTGAGTTAATCCCTGAGCAGGTCCCAGAGTGCCTTTTCCATGTGTCGTGCAGAACGTGGACAGCAAGGCCCTGCGAGAGCAGCGGCTGGACCTGCAGCGCCGGGCGGCCGAGGCTGGCGACGACGATCTCATCCCCTTCGGAGACCGACCGACGGTGTCGCGCTTCGGGGCCATCTCCCGCACTTCCAAAGCCATGTACCAGAACTCGGGGCCCATGCAGGCCATGGCGGTGCAGGGGGCTGCCACCAAATCCATCATTTCAGGTATGGCTGTGCTCTTGTGTTGGCTGTTGCTGTTTTCTGTAGTGCTCCACTTGAAGGCAAGCCCTCTAAACTTGTCTCTTGCCTTACAAGTGTAGCTGAGGTGTGTGTTATGCCACTAAAAATAACTCCAGGTAGGGTTACACTGAGAAGCCTGAAGGAAAAGGCTGCCACTGCTTTCTGAGGTCACTTGGTCTGCTCAGCCTGGGGAAGAAGAGACATTGCAGTCAGCAGGTTAATCACGAGGGGAAGCCAAAGGACAGGCACTGGTTCTTCTCTGTGGTGAGCAGTGACAGGACCTGAGGGAATGGCACGGACCTGTGTCAGGGGGAGTTCAGGTTGGGTTTTAGGAAGAGGTTCTTCCCCCAGAGGGTGGTTGGCACTGACCAGGCTCCAGGGCAGTGGGCACAGCCCCAAGGCTGCCAGAGCTCAAGGAGCATTTGGACAAGGCTCTCAGGGACAGGGAGGGATCGTTGGGGTGTCTGTGCAGGGTCAGGAGTTGGATCCCTGTGGGTCCCTTCTAACTAGGGTTATTCAGTGATTCTGTGACAGGCTTGTGCACATATGGTGTGTGTCTTACTGATTTGTTGTTGCTGCTTGGACAAAGTTACTTTGTTCTGCTGGTCCCTCTGAGGTGGGGCTTATTTTAAATCTGTTGCAGTAGAATCCAGAAGCTTAGGGCTTTCCCAAATACATGATGGAAAACCATCATGATGAAGTACTGTACTGCTGCTCTCCTGCTTTGAGTATCAGCTCCTGCAAGCTTAATGCAGCCATTGTCTTGTGTACTGTTAGGCAAAGCAAAAAAGTAAGAATAGGTCATTTTCAATACATCTATTTTCTAATAATATGTATAGTGTTGCTGTCTGTCAGACTCCCAAAGATGGTCTCTTTCTTGAGGTGCACTGAATAACCTTAAGAAAATAATTAATTATATTCTCTCAAACTTCCTTCTAGATTTTTCAGGCAGTAACTTTCTAGACTCTATTACAGGTGACTTTCCTGAAAACTTAATCTTCAAACTGTACAACTCCTGAGCCTTTTAGGAACTTAAATAGCAAAAATAACTGCTCTCATAGTGGCTGTAAGTTTGATTTTGTGTCCCCATCTCCCTGCAGTCCTTCACAGCCTCATACTCTGGAGGGCTGTCACAGATCTTGAGTGTGTAGGAAGAGTTGTGTATTAGGCACATGAGATCAGTCACAGGGAGTATTTTGGCGTTCACTTAATCGGAAGAAATGTCAGACTTCTCACTCTTGGAGGGTTGGCCTTTCTTGTTGTTCTGTCTGTCCAGTTCTGTGTTGGCTGAACTACTGGCAGGATAGTTCTGTAGTAATGCCACCTGATTTTCTTTCTGTTCACTGGCAGACTACAGTCCTTATGGAACTCACGGTGGCTGGGGAGGCTCTCCATATTCTCCTCATCAAAATATACCTTCTCAGGGACGTTTCAATGACAGGTAGGATCACTCTACTGTTTTCTTTGCCTTTTTCTAAATTTTCCTTTTATTTTTTTCCTACACCAGCTGAGTAAAGCGTTTTTTGGTTTGGTTTTGTTTGGGGTTTTTTTGTTTGGGGTTGGGGGTTTTTGTGGCTTTTTGTTTGTTTGTTTTTTGAACTCTCCTTATGTTTTTCTGTTGTGATCCCAAAGGGAGAGGCTGTCCATGCCGGATGTGGGTGGTCACGGGAAGCAGTTGCCCTCAGCTGAGCGAGAGCAGCAGCTGCGCATGGAGCTGCAGCAGGTGGACCATCAGATCAGCCAGCAGACACAAATGCGGGGACTGGAGGTTGGTACCAGCCCTTGGAACAGCAGTGAGGGGTGCTGTGGACAGAGATGAAGCTGGTAAAGCTGCTTTTCACAGGCTGATCTGTCTCTGGCTGTCACAATACTCAGTGAAAACACTGAATTCCATGATGGCCTCAGGACTAGGGTGCAGGTGTTCAGCCTCTGCTTGGCAGCAGAACCTTCACATGCAGATCAGCACCGTGCCTTGACTCTGCACTCTGCTCAGTCATGTTTGCTGTCATTCTCTCTCAGTCCCTCTCTGTTCATCTCTCTGCTCAGAAGCAAATTCATGGTGTAGATACCTGTTCCTCTGGCTTTACTGCCGTGGGGAATTTCTGATTTTTTGGTACAGAAAGCCATGAGCTTCCTGTGTTTCACATTTGGCTTTGTGTTTGTACCTGTTTCTTCCTAAATAGCACAAGCCACGAGGTCAAGACAGTAAATATGAAGTATATTTAGCTTGAAAAATTAAAGCTTAAAAGTCTGTCTCCTCACTTTCATTTTTAAAAGGATTAATGAGCTGAAGTCTTTCTATTTTGTGAGACACAGAGGGAGAAGTGTCAGGGCATAATGAGAGAATTGTTTTAGCAAAGGTTAAGTTACTGTTTTCCTCCTAGGAAAAATTAGTAAATATTTATCAGAAAACTGTTCTAGGTACTTCAGCAACTATTCATGTTAATGTTTTCACTGAAGGAATTGCTGTAAGTAATTGCTGTAAGGATGGCAGCTTCTACTGGATATGTTAGAGAAGGGTTGCTGCAGATTAGGTGTCAGAGCTCACAATTAAGTCACAGCAGCAGCTGCAATAATATGCAGTACTTAGTTACTGGAAACATAACTTCCGTTCTTGTGCTCATGTCTGGGAACGAGAGGAGATGATGTTTTAAATCTTGCATGTTTACCTTTGCCATAATAGAAGAGTATTGGAAAGTTGCAAAACCCATGTGAGTGGCCTTCCTCTCCTGCTCATGACTGTTAGGATTGTCTCAGTGTTAAATCCTACAGAGTCGATTGTGGAGCCTTGATTTTACTATAATTTGAAGTTGGCAGTACTACTCAGTTAATTTGAGTTACAACATCTCTCAGTTTTTATCTCTTGTGTTCAAAGCTGCAAGTAGGTACTAGAAATCCAGGAGGCTTCATTGATTTACCTCTTACAAGGTTGCAGCAATCACTTGATTCACTCACAGCACAAAGAACTAGATAATTCTGCTTTCTTCCCAAATGAATGAGCATTTCAACTTGAAGACCAGCCACATGTTGGGTTGTGTGCACTGCTGGGTGTTGTGTTTAAATGCAGAGCACACAACTGCAGAGCTGGTTCCCAAGTTATTAGCAGATTTTTGGAGTGGCTGCCATGGCTACTGCTTTGAGTAACTTGCAGTCTGTGAATGACTGCAGCCACTTGCTTCTCTCTATTCCTCTGTCTCCTAATGTGGGTCAGTAGAGAGCTGCATGTGGACTCTGCATGTCTCAAGATGTTTTATATGAGTTGGTAATAATTCTGGCTCTCCTGTAGAAGTTGATAAATTCTGCTGTAAAATAAAGCAATAGATTGGCTCACCTGCTGTTACACTTTGTCCAGCAAATAGCTCACAAGAGAGTAGGGCTTAATCTTAGTTTTGAGAAGGGAGTGGTATGTGAGGAAAACACATGCAAATTTATAGCAGTAAAAGGTATTTAACCCTGCTTGTTTAAAGGTCTGTGTAAATAGACCTGTTGCAACTTGCATTGGAAGTGGTTCCAGTGGGACCTTGTGAGGTGTGGAGAGAGAAGCTGGTTTTGCAAACAAGCAATACTGTGGCATTATGGCCTTAGGGCTCCCCCCGTGTCTGTGCTCAGTTGTGTGTGTGCTTGGCTTTATGCATTTAGGCTGTTAGTAACAGGCTGCTGTTGCAGAGGGAGGCGACTACCCTGGCAGGCCAACCACAGCCCCCACCCCCGCCTCCCAAGTGGCCTGGGATGATCTCAAGTGAACAGCTGAGCTTGGAGCTGCACCAGGTGGAAAGGGAAATTGGGAAGAGAACCCGTGAGCTGAGCATGGTGAGTGCTGGGAGGGTGGGAGGCAGAGAGGTGAAGAGCCCTGTAAGCCCGGCAGAAAGGCTGGATGCCCACAGCTGGAGTCATCCATCTCCCTCTTCACCTCTTTATTCTTCAAAACCTCCTGAGAAGCTTCTCCAGTCTTCTTCATGAAGAGTTTAATTTTAGCCACTTGAAAATGCTGTTATTTTGAATTTTTTTTGCCATTTGAAATAAGTGAGGTGGTGTAATTTGTTGGAAACTAAACAGTCTCCAAGGTCACTGTGCCATGAGTTCCATAGACTGCTTTAACATAGGAAACATCATCTGCAGGTACAGGCTAGTGTTCAGAAGTCTGTGTGCTGTTACAGTCTGTGGCCTTTGCTTGTTGTTACAAGGATCATCCCCTCCTTTTGGGAAATACTGTGTCCCGAGAGGATGAGCAAATCTTAGTCTGTTTTTGTCTCATGGCTTTTGTGGGTTACACTGTGTGACTCCAGTTGACAGGCCTTCATCATCATCCCTAAGGGATGAAGTGTCCAGTTCTTTTAACACACTGTTGAAGAATTTTTCATCTGTCCTTTTCTTTCAAGGAGAGCCAGTCTTCACTGGATATGAAAAACAAACTGGGCACCACTAAACAGACAGAAAACGGACAATTAGAGCCGCAAAGCAAGGTTCCAGCTGAGGACCTCGCACTGACATTCAGGTAACATGGGCCTTCAACCAGTCTTTGTAACAGGAGAATGATTTCATCCAGGGTCATTCTCCAAGGTGAATAACTCCCCCTGCCTCACATCAGCTCTGATGGGGAAGCATCTACTAGGAAAAGAGGATAGTGCAAGCATGAATTAAGGACTGCTGTAGCTGATGAGTAGCTGAGTGGAATGAGACCTAGGTAAATTAATACAACAGAAGACTTGCAGTTCTGTCAGACCAGGAGTCCATCTTACCAGTATTGGATGCTTAATAGGGAGGAGCAGGAGATAAACAACAACCATAAGAGAAGTCTCTAGCTGCTATATTGGTTTCAAAGAAAATAGATGTCCCAAATGTGAGAGGAAAGTTATTCCACCCTGCCAACGTTTGTCAAGGAAGGTATGTGACTTTGAAACTAAATTCTGTTTAATTTGTAGGCAGTTATCTTTTTCTGTGGAGATGCTGGGATTGATTTCAGTTCACATTTAATAGACAGTTGGAATAAGCTGTTGGCTCGGAATGCTGGAAATCTCCACAGCAAGTATTTTCAGATGGCCACAAGCATCTGTGTGTATTCAGAGTAGCACTGAACAGAGAAGCTCAGATGTCATTATGTTACATAACTTGATGTGAGTAGTTTGGAATCTGGATATTTGTTCAGAAAACATGTTCCCCAGTTGCTGATGAAGCTTGCAATTTCTTCTTATAACCAATTCTTGAGTTCTGTGCTGCACCATTAGATTGAAGCCTCCAGAGCAGGAACTAGTTTTTTCAAATGGAGCTCTAAAAGTAATGAAATCAGAACAACTACTTATGTTTTTACATTAAAAAAACCAGTCAAACATAAGATAAATTATCCAGGTAAGTTAAATATTCTGCAATGTGTTCATTCAAGTAATTTTACTTGAAATAAATGAAAAATCTCAATATTTGCTTCTTTTCACCCACCTGCCCTTTCTCCTCGACCTTCCCCCAGCAGTGATGTTCCGAATGGATCGGCTTTGACTCAAGAGAACATTGGCCTCCTGTCAAACAAGGCAGCATCTCTGAGCCTGTCAGAGGACCCCGAGGGAGGAGGGGATGGCCACGACTCCCAGCGAGCGGGAGTGACACCCACATCTGCTCCATGAAGCCAGGCCAGCACACCCCGAGCTCCTCCCGCCGGGGTGGCCGCACCTTCCATCGCGTTTTTTTCCAGGGGTGATTGGAGAAAGCCAGGAGCAGCAGCAGTAGCAGAGCAGCAGGTCCAGAGGCAATGTGCACAAACACAACTACTAGAAACAAATCCTGCACATAGTTCACATTAACGCATTTTTTAATTAAAAAAAAATGAAAATTAGCAGTATCTGCAAGCAATTCAAATTAAATTTGTTTTTGTTCTGTGAATGAACTTTATTTTAATAACTTTGGACGCCTTGAATCCCAGGGCTTAAAAAAAAAGATATTATATATATACTCTGTTTGATTAATTGTATGATCTTAATGAAGTAGGTTTTTTCTTTTATTTTGGTATTATTACATACCCAGTGCGTAATTCCTTATCACCTTAATTTCTCAATGACTAAAACAACCTGGCCGCTTCCTTGTGTGGTTTAGGAGTAAACAAGGAATGAGGGTTGGAGAGTAGCTGTGAAATTGCAGTGTCAAAAGATGTGCAGCAAACTTCACTCTTAACACAGTTCCTTCTGCTGTGGCCAGGAGCTGAACCCCAGCTCCTTGCTTAAAATGCTGAATTTAAACTACAAGTGACAGAATCCTTACAATTCCAGGTTTTTTTAAAGCTGGCATTGTTCAAGGTCTGCATGTTAGAAATTAGCACCTGAGAGTCAGTCTGCAGCTTGTCTGTCAGTGCTGCAGTGAATCCTTCCTGGATTCCCCTTTCCTAAGGAAAAAGTTGCATCAAAATGACCACTGCAGGTGCAGCACAGATTCTGCCACAAGCACTGAGGAGCAAATCTGCTTGATAGATCTAATGCTTCTCCAGGTAGATGCTTTGTAAGCATAAGTTGGAGAAACCATAGATCTTTTTTGATGTTTTCTTTAAAAGACAAAGAAATGAAAGATTTTATTCTTGCTGCATGTTTTTTGACTCCTTTTGACATACACTGGGGTGAGACCCTGGATATGAAGAACTCTGGAGAATGATTTTAAAGTGCTGCTCCCTCTGCACCTTCTTGGCCTGTGTTCTCATTTCTTCTTTTTGGCTTAGACTACTAAATGGGAAAGCACTGGTTATGTAATAAATTACTGCATTGCTTTGGTTGGGTAAAGCAAGAGTTACTGAATTTTCTTGGGTTTCAGTTTTTTTCCTTAACCTTAACTCCTGCTGAGGTCATAGCAACCTTGGGCTAAGCTTTGCATTCATCATACTGTTAAATAAAACAAAAGGGGGGGTGGGAGGGGATACAGTCCCACTATTGCCTACCAGTAGGAGAGTCCAAACAGAAGACTCTTTTGAGTAGCAATTATTTAATTTGCCCAGTCAAGGCACCGCGTTTATATACTATTTCACATTGAATTTGATTATGCCCTACAGACCTGGCTGGTCAAGGATTTGATACACATATTGGCTTGGGATTCGAGCTTTCTTTTTTATTTAAATAAAAATTTATATATAAATATATATATACATATATACATAGTTATATCTGTATATATATTGGGTATGTTTTAAGAATTTTTTCGCATGAGCGCAGCTGTTGTGATCAAATGTCTGGGAGGTAGAAGCACTGAATGAAAATAAAGGCATTTTTCAGCTCACACCCCACACTCTCTGTATGTCTTCACATGGGTTTATTTCGCTCTTACTTGAACTCTGGCCTCTTCATTGCCAGGGGTAGTTTGAGGCTTGCTTTCTTTTCTAGCCCCTCCTAACTTGGGGCAAAGAATCCTCTTTGCACTACAGCAGCTTCTCCTCCAGCTTGTTCCCACCCACCCATCTGTAGGTGCTGCTTGAGGCCGAGCCCTGGAGCCCAGCAGGGCTGGACGGACTCAGCTGTGAGTCTGTTCCTCCCATCTCTGCTCCGGCCAGGAGGATGATGAAGGTGTTTCCCTGGCTGCCTGCTCCCAAGTCACGTGGCACAGGCAGCCTGCCCTCTCCTCCCATCCTTTAGTGCAGAGCACCACCCTCAGGTCAGCCTTCTGCATGGTCGGAATTAGTTTATCCCTTCCTGCTGTGTCTTTATTAACACAGGGAGCTCACCTTAGTCGAGATAATTAGTGCAATATTCTAATCTGGGAGGACAATGTTCCTTTTTTTGACTGCAGTAATTGTGGATATAAAATTAGTTTTCAAAGACGGTTACAATCGGTTTGACTCCAACAGATTCATTTGCAGAAGGAAAATCTGGAGGGCAAAAACCTTTTTACCTTTTATTTAACTAGTTCCCTTGCCAGGTTAGTGATCTTTGCTTTCTCTGCTTTTTCTAGTGGGAGGAATTCTGCAGTAAGAACTATTTAGATTGCTGGCCTACATGTGGTGAATGCTTCCCAAACTTGGGGGTTATAAAGGAGACCTTACTGTTGGTATTTTTTTTTTCTCCTTCATCCAACTCTCCGTGCTGTACTTTGTGCATAGTGTCCTTGTTGTGATCAGTGTGTCCAGGTGAATGCCCTGTTTGCCCAGAATTATAGTTTGGCTTGTTAAATAGTTTGTTTAATATCTACTAACAGTATTGATTTGTAGCTTTGGTTCTTCCCCTCCTCCCCTTACCCTTTTTCTGTCTTCTTTTTTTTTTCTTTTTGCAGAAGTTCAGTTGATTAAACAAGTTGAGCAGCAAAGTGCAGCGCATGCTTTTAAGTCTTTTTCTGAAAATTGCACGTGAAATGTTCCCTCCTTGTGGAAAAACTAGGAGAACTTGGAGGGCAGAGAGCTCTACATGCAGTTGGCAGCACTGATGGTTACAGCAAATCAGCAGGGAGTGAAAATGTCAGGAGGGACTCTGTGTCCTGGAATACTCATTGCTATGGCCCATCACTGTCCCACTTGTACAAGAATGCTGCCCACCTCTGTAAAATTGGTCTTGGCCACAGATTGCTTTAGTTCCTTCTACCTGGGCAAGAAGCAGCAGTATCACCATGGTGTCAGGGCACTGCTGCCTCCTTTGGGAGGTAGGTGGAATTTTCTGCACCAGGCAGCTCTGAACCCTCACTGATACCTGGGTTCCAGCCCCAGCATGGACCAAGTCCCCCAGAATAGAAAGCTTCAAGGGGAAGGTTGAGCTGCAGTGTGTCAGTGATTTAGTCAGTGTAGAAATATGTTTATTCTGTAATGCTACTTTCCTCCTGTCAACATCTCTTCTTCCTTTCCTGTGACCTAGTTTTGATTTCTTAATAGGAGAAATTTAAACTGTTTCTTCTGCCCCTCTTGCGTGCTGTCCCATTTCAGAGTAGGACTTGGTTTCTCTAGATCAGAGCACTTTTCAAGCTTGCAGCACAGTTATCCCCTTCCTTCTCAAGTTCTTCTCTGTCTCTTTTTTTCCTGAGCCTTCTCTCCCTTTTCTTTCTCCTGCTTTCCTCCTGTGGCTTGCCCATCCACCCTCCCTGATTGTGTAACAGTGACAGCTTGCTGCCTCAAAACAGAGCATTCAAATGAATTCGCTTAGCCAATAACTTCTGTGAAGTTGCCTTTTCTAATGGTGTTATTACTCAGTGATGCACAAATGTGATATTGCCCCTACTGGTAGGCAAACGGGGGATCTGTATAAACATGGTAAACTGCTGTTTTCTTTAAAGGAGAGCCAAAGACTTGTGCTTTACACTTTTTTTTTCCCCCCTGGTGTAGCCATTTTGATTGTCAAGTGTTTGTAGGGTATTGTGAGTTGACTGTATTATCCTAATAACAATTTCCAGAAGTTAATGATTGTCAAGCCTTGCCCATGCATTGGATTGTGGAAAATCATTCCATTGAGTCATACAGTTTGCAATGTACTGAGGTGTATCTGGGGTGTTGTGATGTGTTTTCAGTCTCTCATGCAGTCTCTCAGTTGATGGAATGGCTCATTTAGAGAGGGAGAAGGAACATAGAAATCTCATCATCCAAGAAGCCTTGTCTTTTAAGTGTTTAAATCTAAATTGAATACTAATGGAAAATCTCTTCAGTTACATTAAAAGATAAATCTGTGTTACAAATGTGACTGACTTTTAAGCCCATTGGAACCGGAAAGACTTGTCAAACTCTAGCATTACATTAAATTAGATGTGGAAGAACCAAACTTGTATGGTCATATTGTCTCTTAACAGCACAAACTGAGTAAGGTGGGGCAGGTCCTGTCTTGGAAAGGGCCAAGGAATGAGGCTTTTATTGATAACACAAGAAAGCCACTTGCATTTCCCTTCCTTGATCTACTCAAACTCTTGCAGACTTGGTACCAAGGTTTTTAGGTTCGGAGAGAAATCTCTAAGGCCAAGTAGCACAAACCCTCATTTCCATTGCCATTTATAAATCTGGACTGTAACAAAGCAGACTTACAGGACAGTTATCTGAAGAACCCAAATAAATAGTATCTCTGCTGGACTGACTATTTCAGACCTGCTTTTATGGTCTGAGAAATTCAGTGCCAGAATTGAGGAGGCCCAAGGGCAGGAGTACCAGCTTCCTTCTCTGCTCTAAAATGGGGAAAACACCCAAATACATAAGCAGTGTGCAAGTTTTGTGCTTGTCTGTGTGTGTATGAGGAAGTGTTTGTGGTCCTAGCAGTGCTGGGCCATGATTCAAGTTTTGTCATAATCCACTTCCCAAATCACAGCCTTCCATTTTGCCTCCTAACGTTGCTGATTTAAAAACAACCAAAAAAACCTTAGTGTGTCAGCAGCTTAATTTCTTGTATCAGAATAAATCAAGTCACCTGGATAAAAAACCCCAACCCAGGAAGCAAAAGCTGTTGAGTTGTCTACATGATCATGTAGACAGGAACTGGAAAAACATCTGCCTCACTTGAGTAAGTGTAAACTGAATTTCTGAGGGAAGGGAAGCAGATCTTCTCAGCCACCCTTTGGGTACATCCTTGGTGCCAAGGGCTGGGTGGTTGTTACTCGTAAATCAACATACAGCTTATTTTGTAGCACAAATTGATTTGCTCTCACATCAAGTAGACACTGAAATGCCAAAAGCATCATTGGAGATTATCTTTTCCATGGTCAACTGTTACCAGCTGCATTGTGTTCTGTTGGAATACCAATGGATGAAAGAGGCTGGAGTAAGTTAGTTCAAGTTACACAGTATAAGTAAGGAATTTTGGGGAATGTTATTCCAGTACAGTGCCCTTGCACAGTTAACATGTGGTCTTTATTCTTCTTTAGGAAGAAGAATGTGATTGCTTAGTGTTGTCACAGCCTCCGAGGCACTTCTTGTGATGCAGGTAGAGCTTAATTAGCAGGGAAAGGAGAACAAACTTAATGCTTATTTTGTTTATAATATAATTTCCTAATGGCAAGTGTGATATCATGTCGTGGGAAGTCTTTGAACACTGGTAAGCAAAGAGGCTGCAGCTTTTCTTGAAATTTCCCAATAAAGCAAGCACGTGGCAATGTGGATTTGTCTGCATAGGAACATCCCAGTCATTTGAAGCTTAAAATATGTGGCCATAATATTCAGAATTGGGTGCCTCTAGCTTAGTAACATGGATAATTAACTGATCCTTCCCAGGCAATCTTTGGAATGCCAGTGAGTTTGTGTATGACTTGAGTGCCAATTGCCAGGTCTTCAGCAGTTGGGAAGGTTTAGGTGACTTAGGTACATCCAGCAAGGCAGCTTTCCTTGGATATACCAGTTGGATGTTTTCACGTGCCAGGAAACAACTGATTCTGAGATCTGAAAGCTTTAGGGAAACACAATTATCAACTTCAATTTGAAACATGAAGTGTTGGGAGAGATGGAAGCAACAGGTGGTTCAGTGTCTCTGGAAAGAAAAAGCATTAGACATGGTGGAATTACATGTGAAATGTATATGGGGAAAATATATCTGTAAGCAAAAAAGAAAAAAAATCTTGTTGAATATTTGATGTTTAAGAAATCATTTGCTTCTTTGTAATGTTAAAAATATCTAATTAATAGTTCTGTGGCAGACAGTACTCACAAGTCTTTGGCATCCAAACCAGATTGTGTATTGGATGGATCCCACAACTGGATGTGTGTGCTGACCTCCTTATTTGTAGCTTTTTAAAAAGAAACTTTGCAACAGCCTCATATAAATGTGTGAGGCAACCTGAGAGAGAGGAGGAGAAGCCCCTGCACAGCTCGTGGTCGGGGCCGGTCACCCACAGCCTCTCGCAAGCAGAGCTGCTCAACTCGGGCAAATCAAATGATTGGTACAGTTTTTCCTAATTTTAAGGAGTTCCCATTCCCGCTTCGGCCTCTGCTTGCTGTGTAAGCAGCCTCCATGCTAAAAGGAGCTTTCCTTGAAGTCAGCTTAGCAACTGTGCTGTAGCTTGGCTGTTCTTCCCTGTGTTCTGTAATTGGCAGCAGAGTGTGGAGCTCTCTCCCCATTGGATTTGCTGCTGTGGGGAGGACGAGGTGAGAGAAGGCACATGTGAGAGGAGGGAAGAAAAACTGTGGGATCTCTCCAACAGCTCCCACACCCTCTTTGAAATCATCCACTTCCAGTTGTGGGATTTCTCTATAGATGATTTTTGTTTTCCTGGTTTCTGTAAGCCTGATTTTCTTCGATCTTGTTAGTTCCGTACAAGTCTCCCCGAGACATTCTGCAGTCATTATCACCTTTTTGGGTGGAGTTTTATTTTAATTTTTTTGGTTTGTTTGGTTTTTTAAATAACTTTTTAACATTGGTGCGTATATGCTTGGGATAGAGCTCATGTAATTTTCCAATCGTATTGATTGTATGTGATTGTGCCCTGCAGAGGTATATTTAACAAAAAATAAAATAAAGGATAGTCTAGGTAATAAAAAGGAGACCATGAGGTTTGTTGAGTCAGGTTATGAACTATCTCTTGAATTTATTTAGGATCCTGGATAAGTGAAATTCCCTGTCTGCTGTTCTCATGAATCAATGCTGAACAAAATGTTCATTCAGTCTCTCTTTGAACTGTTTTTTTTTCTTGCCTTTCTTCTCTTTCTGCTGTTTAATTCCTTTCCTGCTCCTCCTTCCCATCAACAAAAATTCTCACTCCTTTATGGGAATGGCTGACTCTGGGTTGATATTGTGGATATTTGTTGTCTGTAACTATCAAAACATTCTTAATAGGAGTAGAGGTGAAGTAGAATGTATGAGAAGAATTCCATAAATTGAATTCTTTGCAAGTTCAGGGGAATTTTGAAGTCTTGTACATACAGGCCTGGTCACAGGGGAGATGTTCAGAGGCACACAGGGAGTTGGTGCCCCTTTTCCAGCAAAGGTTGGATGCTTTGCTACCTTTGAGGAAAACTGAGATGACAAAAGGAGTAGAAGAAAAAGTTCTCTATATCCAACTCCCTGTGTCTTTACTCCTGCAATATACTTTTTAAACTTGAAAGAAAAGCCTTTTAGATACTGGGCTGAAGTGGGACAGAGTGGATTGAAGGAGGCAAAAGGATACAAAGATCTGTAAGTCAGTATTTGTCTCCTTTATTTTATCTTCAGACTTATAGAGCCAACACTGTCATCTTTGTAGGAAAGGACAAGGGAGTGGAGACCTATTGTATGTGCATGGTGGTTATATAGAAAAAGCCATATGTTGAAATGTTATTTCTTCAGTCTTCACCTTGCTTTTCTCCTTCTTAAGGCTGACTCAACCTCACCTTGCTCTCACATAGTGTCTAAGGGTCCTTTGAGTTGCAAGTTGCAGATTCAACAAAAAAAAGGTGGAAAGGTGATGATTTACTATTTGGTTTGTAAATAGACAAGGTCTTACCTGCTTTTCTGTCAGCATTTATATTAAATGATAAATTAATGGAGAACACTTTGAAATATCTCTCGTTTTCTGTGTGGAGTGAATGTGCATTCTTCTGGATTTTGAGTGAGGCATAGGACTGTCAGATCATCTCTGTAAGGCTTTTTGCAGGTCAAGGTGTTTGTTCTCTGCTGGGCTGGAGCATAAGAGGTGCCAAACAGCAGAGGAGCCACGTGTCTCTCTTTGCTCTGCTCTTCTCTCTTCTGACTCCACCTGCAAAAAAAGTGGCTCCTTCACCAGAGGTGGATGAGAAAGGATACTCCAAATAATCTTTTGCCAGTTGCTCAGAGTACATACTTAAAAACCAAACCCAAACCAAACCCTTCAGTGAGCTGGCAAGCAGCATTCGTCAGATGTTGAGCCTGGTTTGGGACTTGCCTTAGAGTGATGAAGGTTTTCTCCACAGTCTGCTTTGTGGTTTTTAATCTCCTGTCAGTCCTTTTTGTGGGCTCTAACAAGTCATTATCTGGCTATAAATCTGAAACTGGCTGAACCAAAGCTGCTGCTTGGCTGAAAGACTGTTCCTTCTCCTCTTGCAGGGCAGGCAGAGCCTTCTGGCTTTTAAAGGGAAGATCTGAAGTGCTGTGGAGCGCCAGATCCCTTTGGAAGGGAGCAGTGGGTGCTCTGCATCAAGAGAGATTTGGGGAAACTGGGATTTTTTATAATGTGGAAAAGAGGGGGAAACTGGGTTCAAGTGGATGGTACCTGGTGGAAAATCTTTTTCTCTTTAGGTGTGGGTGCTAGGATAGACGGGAGCTGGAGAAGGCGAGCCCAGAACATGGGATTCCTTGATTCCATCTCAGAGTACACAAGTCATCTGCCCTGTGCCTCATCATAAAACTCCACAGTGAGCACCCAGAGCACAAGAACTAAGGAAGTTTGTGTTCCTGCTCACTACTCAGGGGTATTTAAGAACAGTTTGTTTCCAGGTAGAAGTCTTTAATTGTTTCTCTGACCTCCTTCCTCATAACTGTGAACTCCAGCTCCCTGTCTTTGGGACTACAGTATGGGAGAGACTAAAACCAAGGCTCAGTGCTTCATCTCCCTTGCCCCAGGCTTCCAGGCTTTGGTGCTCAACGGATTTGAGCCTCTGGCCCCTGCTTTGGGTCTGGGAGCAGCAGCTTTTGGAGAAGAACAGCCCTTCCCCTGGAGCAGACAGGGCAGCTAATGGCTTGTAGGAACACACTGGCATCTTGGATGCTTCCTTAGGGATATCCCTGCTCAGCTTGGACCTGCACCAGCGATAAATTACCATTTACAGCTGCACTCAAACAACAGGTTTGCTGTGCTACCCTGGGAAGGGATGGCTTGGGCAGCTCTGTGGCACATGCAAAACGTGTTTGCTCTTGGTTTTGCTGCTTTAAACTACCCCTGAGAACTGGGTGAATGGAAACCTGTGCTTGGATGTCTGCCTGTGTGTGGAGCATCCCTAATTCACCCCAGAGACCCTGGACCTATGAGTTACCTCAGCAAATTAAACCAGCAGCCACCTGGAGCAATAAGGTATGCACTGCACAGGTCCTTCCTTTCTCATGGAGGACATTTTACAGTATCTTTCAATTTTCTTCCACAATCTGTCCCTTTTCATGATATGCCATTCTGCTATAGCAGGGCCTTTTACTTCCCCCAAACCATTTTGCAGCTGCGTTTTCCATTAAGACCTGGGCTCTTACTGGAGGCCAGGAACAGGGCAGGTGTAGCACCTGCTGAGCCAGCCTGCTCCTGGGATTTGATGTTCAGGAGGCAACACTGGAGTTTGTAGAGCAGCTGCCTCCCACTTGGGAAATGCTGTTGGTCAGCCCTGCTCCCAGCACTGCCACGTGCATCCGGACTGGAGATGGGGGAGCTGCTGTTAATCCTCAGCTTTCCAGCTGTGCAAGTGAAAGGACACAGAACCACAGAATATCCTGAGCTGGAAGGGACCCACAAGGATCATCAAGTCCAACTCCTGACCCTACGCAGGGCACCCCATCAATCCCACCATGTGCCTGAGAGTGTTGTCCAAACTCCAAACACTCCTTGAGCTCTGGCAGGTTTGGGGCAGTGACCACGTCCCAGGGGAGCCTGTTCCAGGTGAGTGTGGTTAAGATGTTATTTGAAACTGCAGAGTGTGAAGTGGGGCAGCTTCTCCCAGCTTGTGCCTGTTTGGAAATGGGGGACAGGTGACAGGGTGGGGAAACATTTTGCTGATACCCAAGTGAGAATTAAAGATACCTTGGATCATTCACATTTTTGTTTGAATTTCCGAAAGTTTTGGGTTTTTTCTCATGGGTTAAGCAGTTAATTTACTGTGGGCAGGAACTGAAGGCATCTGGCACTTGCATGGGGTAGGTGGTCAAACTTTCCCTTGTCAGATTGAACTTTAAAACCTGTTTCAAACTAAACATTGCTTTTTTTTCCTGCTCTTTGCTTAACCTTCAGCAGCTGGTCATCAGCCTTTGGCCTCAGCATCCTACTCCCCTCCCACTGTCCCCTGCTGTTGTCTCAGCTCTGCTTGAGCACAGAAATCCAGTGGGGAAACGGCTTTGGGCTCAAGCAAGGCTGTCCTCTTAACAATTTGCATTTACATCCTAAAAGTAGAAGGCTGGAGGGGCAGGTAAGAGAAACAGATTCCACTAATCTTTCATTGTTAATTAGGTCCTTATAACAGGTTCATTTCCCTTCATAGGAGCCCGTGGATTTTAGCTGCTGCCAGAGTGGGTTTTTTGCTCTTTTCTACAGGATCCTCCCTCCCATCCCAGCTCTGAGGAAGGCTGACTTCTGTACAGCTCACTAAAGCATCCTGCTTGACTTCTGTCCTTAACCTGCAGCAGTGCTTTGTGGTGCAGAGAGAATTCCTGAGGTCAGGATGTCCCAAGGAGTCGCTGGCTGTACAAGAGCACTCCTGGTTTGCTTTGCACTCTGAGTTTGGGATGTGGGGAGACAGGGAAGGTTTCTCTGGAGCCGAAGTTAATCTCACAACGGTTTGAGCTACTTCCCATCAGCTGGGCTGTGTACACAGTGCATGGGTGCTGTGGGATGGTCACACCACCACCAGCACCCCAAGTAGGTCAGCAGGGTGGGTGCTGGGGGGCTGCAAGCCCACTTAGCTGCCCTGCCCTGCAGCCATGAGGAACAGTGGGATGGAAAAGGGCCTGTGTGGCTGGAGCCCAGCTGTGGCACAGCAGCTGTGGTGGGATGGGGGAGTTTCTCGACACTTCCCCAGAGCCTTCTGATTTGAAGCTGAATCAGCAACTTGTTTCTTGGCTTTCTGCACTTCTTTTCTTCACCCCTGTAAGAGCCTTTTCTAGTTTCTACTTTCTAACTCCTTTTAGGCAGTGCTGTTGTGGGAATACTTTGGGATCCTTCCAGGATGAAAGCTGTTGACACATGGAGTGTGTGGCAGTGCTGCAAGGGAAAAGGGAGTGTTGAAGAGCTGTGAGGGGAGGAGGAGTGGGTTTTGGCCAAGTGCTACAACAAAGAGCTGGCCTAAGAAATAGCAAAAGCTCTTGCCTGTAAGAGCCAAGACTCGACGTGTCAGGGGCCAGGTCAGCCTTAGTGGATGGAAAATGTGGTTTAAGGGGTTAGTACAAAGTCCTGTATCTCATCTACAGCGACGGCCCAGGACTTTACTGCAGAGTAGAAACAGGGAGTCTTTCCCATTTAGTCAGGACAGGGTGAAGATGAGGTGCTCTCCTCACTCCTGTGCTTTGGTTTTAAATGTGTGACTGGATTAGCAGCACTTTGCACCATGGCAGGCACCACGAGCTGCCTGTGGCTGGGCAGAGGCAGCGATTTGTCCTTGTACAGGCATGTTGGGATCTGCCTTTCCCCGGAGGAGAGTGGGGTGACGGGGCAGGGACCATGCTGAGGTTGCCATTCCTGCTGCAGCCGGCAGCACTCGGTGTGGGTGAGGGAGGGCTGCTGCAGGCAGGGAAGGGCTCTGCTCCTGGCCCCATGGCCACAGAGCTCTGCAGTGTGCTTGGCTTGTTGCTGGCTGATTTTCCCTGTGGGAGAGAAAGGTTCGGAAGAGCGGCGCTTCCTGGAGTACTTTCAATTGTCTGAATATTTTCCTTTCTCTCGCCCTCCTGCCCTGGCTGTTGGGGTTGTTTCTGCCTTTGTTTGACTGCCCTCCCCTGTTGGATTGTTTTGCCCTTCGTGGTGTCACATCTGTCCTGACCCTTTAGGAAGGTAATGTGTTTGTGATTCCCAGCAAGAGTTGTGGCTGTGGCCTGAGTGAGCCTCTTGTTTTCTCACAGTCCTTGTTGCTGTGCTATCAGCGGATGGAGAGGGGCCCTTGGGGCTCCACACAGTCTTGGTGCCAGATGAGGTAATTTCTGCTTTTGCAGAGGAACTGGAGCAGAGATGAAGTCATTGCCCAACAGCCTGGGGAGGGGGTTGTGGAAGAACCCAGAGCTCTCTTTCATCCCACACCAGCCCCTTTGATGTTGCTGTTTTCCTGCCACAGGTGCTGGCCCAGCAGCACTGCAGGACCACAGACACAGAGGCCACCAGTGCTAAATGCAGCCCATTTTTAATTTAGTTTCTCAGATGGTGATGCATGGTAGCCATGCAGTGAGTGTGTGGGGGCAGGCAGAGTCACACACATGTTTGAAAAGTCTCCCGTGGCAGGCAAGTCCCGGGCAGGCTGCCAGCCCTTCCCAGTAGTTGTTTCCCAAGCTGTTGTGGCTGTGGAGCGTGAGCTTCCTCCCACAGGGATGTGAACAAACCCGAGTCATGCCAAGGGCATCTCGGAACCCCAGTGCACAGGACGTGCTGTGTCGGCCTGGAATGGCTGAGGCCTCGCTGCCAGAGCTGATGGGTGATGGGATTTAGGAGGAAATTCTTGGCTATGAGGGTGGGGAGGCCCTGGCACAGGTTGCCCAGAGAAGCTGTGGCTGCCCCTGGATCCCTGGAAGTGTCCAAGGCCAGGTTGGACGGGGCTTGGAGGAACCTGGGCTGGTGGAAGGTGTCCCTACCCATGGCAGGGAGTGGAATGAGGTGGTCTGCACGCTCCCTTCCCATTCCATGATTCTGTGTGCTTTAGCAAAGGTGGGAAAGATAAATTATCTCTGCCTTGCTGGAAGAGTTTCAGAGACCTGCTTTTGCTGGAACGTGGTGGTTAACATCATCCTGCCCTCCTCAGGTACCTGGGACAATGTATTTGCATTGAGGTGGTGTGAACTTTGGACAGGAATAGCTGGGATGCACCAGCTACACCACACACATGCTTATAAAACATATTTTTCTGGGGATTAAAGATGCTCAGAGCGTGGAGGGACCAACTCCCCTGGAGACCTCTTCCTTATCACCTCTCTTCTCTGCTGTAGCATCTCCTGCATCAGGAACTGGCATAGGGGAAAGCTGAGGTGACCTTGGGAAAACACCACGTGGGCAGGGCCACCTCAGTGGCTGATGGGGAGGACTCAAAAGTTCAAGTCATATTTTTGTACAAACTTGAGCCCACTGCTTAAAGAGGGCACTGGGAAAGCCCCCTTTTCAGTGTATTGCTTCTGAAAGTAGTGTGTGCTTAGAGGTGTATTTGTTCTGCTGGTGTCTGTGTGTCCTCCTGGTTTATGCTGCAGCCCCAGGACAGAGGGAGGATTGGAGAGTGGAGCGGGGGCTCCTGTCACCCTGGTGTTGGCTGGAACAGGCCCGTGGTTTAGGGACAGGCTGTGTGTCTGAGCGCTCTCCCTGTGGTTGCAGGACGATGCGTCTGGTGGTGCTGTGTCTCCTGGGCCTGTGTGGGGTGGCTGTCCCTGAGCCCTACGCCGTGGGGGACGTCTGCACCGCCAAGCCCCGCGACATCCCCGTCAACCCCGTCTGCATCTACCGCAACCCCGAGAGGAAGCCCCCGGAGGGCGAGGGGCAGGAGCCAGCCAAGGACAAGCTCCCGGAGTCCACCAACCCCCGCGTCTGGGAGCTGTCCAGGGCCAACTCCCGCTTTGCCATCGTCTTCTACAAGTACCTGGCTGACTCCAAGGACAATGGGGAGAACATCTTCATGTCACCCCTCAGCATCTCCACAGCCTTCGCCATGACCAAGCTGGGAGCCTGTGGCAGCACCCTCCAGCAGCTCATGGAGGTTGGTGGGCATTCCTCAGCCTTTCCCTGTAGCAGGTCTGAAAGGCAGGAAAGGTGATCGTGGCTGATGGATGCTCTCAGGGCCAGGTCAGCTCCTTGCCTTGGGAATGGAATCATAGAATCACAGAATGCTTTGGGTTGGAAGGGACCTTGAACCTCGTCTTGTTCCACGCCCCTGCCATGGATATGGACACCTTCCACTAGCCCAGGTTGCTCCAAGTCCCATCCAACCTGGTCTGGAAAACTTCCAGGTTGGGATATAGCATTCCATATAGTGGCGACTTTGCAAGGTACCCCTCTATAGCATTAGTATGTGAATGTGCATCCACACAGTTCCTGACTGTCCCACCAGGAGTACAGTGGGTAGGGGAGAAGTTTGTTTAGTGTAGAGGAAAGACTGCTCAGAGACTGGGGTTGAGATGAGCTGCACCAGGAGGACAGAGATGCCAAAACCAGCTGCTCAGTCCCATCCAACCTGGTCGTGAGACCTTTAAACAAGACCCTGGGAAGGGGCAGAGACAGGCTGCTTGTCTCTGTCTTTATTTAGATACCAACCAGCTCTTTCCCCTGCTTCCCTGTTTAGATCCAGCAGTCAGGGTGGATTTACTGGGTTTGAGAGTTAGTTTGCATCTGGAGGAAAGGAAGCCTCTTTGGGAGATGAGGGAAGGGAATGGGAACAGTTTGTTTCTTGCAGATTGGGCAAGCACATAGCTAAGCATTTCTTTGTGCTAAAAGCAGGAAAAGCTGCGATAATCGAGTCCCATTGGGAGAGGCTCTTTTTTCCCTCTCTCTCCCTTCGGACAAAAATCAGATACATGGGAGACCCTGCAGACCACCTGACTTCCAGGGCAAGGAAACCTGTACACAAGGAGCCTCCTAGGAAGAACAACATGCTGTGGGATTTTCTGTGCCTTAAAGGCCTCAGGTTGGATAGCAGCAGACAAATAATAACTGTCCTTCCAGCTGGGAACAGACAAAAAAATTCCCTGTGCTGCAAAAATCTACCCTCAAAATGATTGCTACATGTTCTCATTCCCTGTAAAAATAGATAAGATGTACCAGAATTACTCAACAGGCCATGAGAATTCCTCCTGGGAAGGAGCAGCCTTTGGCATTGTCACGGGAGGGTTCAGCACAAACCTTGTGAGTCCTCCCATGACCTGGTATGACCTGAGAGCTGCTTCCATGGGGCAGTGCTCATCCCTGGGGGCTGGTAGCACTGGGGGAAGCTGCAACCAGTCACAGGCAGAGTACTGGGAGCAAGGAAACCAGAGTTAGACACAGGAGCAGCACCTGAGCAGGGTTTAATCCTCCACTTGGACTCCAAAGGAGGCCTTGGGCTGATGGGGAGTTTATTTTCTGTAGATTTGGGTTCCCAGTTACACATGGAGGGCAAAGCTCTGAGGGCCTGCAGGTTTCCAGGCTGTTGAGGCAAAGGCTGCTCCAGCACTTGCCATGGGGCCCAGGAGCACAAGAACCTGCTTACAGGTTCCTTCTCGCTGCTTGGCTCCTCCAGGTCTTTCGATTTGACACCATTTCGGAAAAGACATCGGATCAGATCCACTTCTTCTTTGCCAAGCTGAACTGCCGGCTTTACAAGAAAGCCAACAAATCCTCGGAGCTGGTGTCAGCCAACCGCCTCTTCGGGGAGAAATCCCTGGTCTTCAACGAGACCTACCAGAACATCAGTGAAATCGTTTATGGAGCCAAGCTCTGGCCTTTGAACTTCAAAGTGGGTTTGAACTCCTTGAGACTTTGCCTTTCATGTTTGGTTTCTCCCCCACCGCCATCCTTCTGCTTTTGGTGTGCCCCTGCCTTTTGCCCAGAGGATGTGCCCTGCTCTGGGTGTGTGTGATATGAGTGAAGGCAGGAGGGAGCCTGGGGTGCAGCTGCTCTTGTTCCAGCTCACCCTTAACCACAGCCATGTCCCCACTCCTCATTGCTGAGCCCCACAGCGCTGCTCTGGGAGCAGTGTCCTCCCCCAGCACACACCCTGGGAACCTGTCTCCTGCAGAAGGGGTACAAAGAGGTCTTTGAAACCCTTGGCTTAACCTTTTTTTGGTCTCTTCCTTCAGGAGAAGCCAGAACTCTCCAGGGAGATCATTAATGAGTGGGTGGCTAATAAGACAGAGGGGCGCATTACAGAAGTGATCCCAGAAAGAGGTATTGATGATCTCACTGTCTTGATCCTGGTCAACACCATTTACTTCAAGGTATGGCTGACAACACTGGGGGAGGAGCCCACATCCTTGGGGGAGACATGGTGCTCATGTTTGTCCTCCCCCTCTGCCTTTTAGGGGCACTGGAAATCGCAGTTCCCAGCTCCAAACACAAAACTGGATGTATTTAATAAAGCCAATGGCGACACCTGCAAAGTCCCAACTATGTACCAGGAGGCCAAATTCCGCTACGCATTGATCCCCCAGGACAAAGTCCAGGTGCTGGAGCTGCCCTACAAAGGGGATGATATCACGATGGTGCTGGTGCTGCCCAGTGCTGGGACACCGCTGGAGGACGTGGAGCGAGAGCTGACGTCGGAGAAGCTGCAGGGCTGGATAGACTCCATGAAGGAGGTGTCTCTCTTTGTTTACCTGCCTCGCTTCCGTGTCGAGGACAGCTTCAGCGTCAAGGAGAAGCTGAGGAAAATGGGGCTGGAAGATCTCTTCAGTCCAGAAAATGCCAGACTCCCAGGTGAGAGGTGGAGGTGGGGGGCAGCCATTCCCCCACAGGTGCCAGGGCATTAGGTACAGCAGCACATGAGGAACAAGAACATGAAAGCATTTAGCCACAGTCAGTGATGGACTCTGGTCCAGCCCCACCATGGATATGCAGCCCTGCTCTGCACTGAGGACATGGCAGTTTAGCAATCTGTTGCATGTGGGGGGGCATATTTTCATTTTAGGGCAGCCATGCCTTCTGCCTGATCCCAGCCATGATGGATGGGAGTGTGTTCTCTCTTGAGCTGTGCCTAAACTCAGTTTTACCTTTCTCCTCTGTGTTGCAGGTATCATCGCAGAGGGCCGTACAGACCTGTATGTGTCTGAGGCTTTCCACAAAGCCTTCCTCGAGGTGAGCCTTGTTGTGTCCCAGAGCCTCTTCCTCTTGGTTCTGAAAAAACATGTAGCATTAAAAGAAAACAATAGCTCTGAACCCCTGGTGTTTATTTCCTCAGCAGTCTGGGGTTCTGGAAGAAGGAGGGCAAGCCCTTTCCCTGCTGCATGATGCCTGTGTTTTAATCCCACCTTCCCCCTTGGTTGGCAGGTGAATGAAGAAGGCAGCGAGGCATCAGCTGCCACAGCCGTCACCATCTCGGGCCGTTCCTTCCCCATGAACAGAAAAATCTTCAATGCCAACAGGCCCTTCCTGCTTTTCATCCGGGAAGCTGCTCTCAACACCATCATCTTCATGGGCAGGATAGCGGATCCTTGCTCCTAAAGGGTTGGCAGGGCCTCGCCTCTCCCTCCTCTGCCTCGGGAAGAGGGGCAGTGGGGTATTGCCACAAAGCCCAGGCTGCTCCTGGCTTGGTTGGTCTTGCTGTTTGGTGCCAGGTGCAGGGAGGGACTGCATCCAATCCAGCTGGACGGTCCCTGCTCTTCCCTGGGAGAGGAGGCTCACAGGGCCCCTCACCTGCTCCATCCTCCGTGAAAAGGGAAGCTGAATTTTTTCTGGCACCAGTAGTTTTGTGGCACCCAAACCCGAGTCCAGCACTGCTGTCCTTCCCATGCCCAACCCTTCTCCCTTTTGGGCCTCAAGCTGTAACTCTGATCCCTTGGTTCATTAAAACCTATAGATCTGTACACAGCAGACTGATCTCTGAATGCACAGTTTGCACCAAGCCACTTCCTAGACTCACTTAAACCTTCCCTTTCCAACAAATGGGCCCTTCCCCGCACTCCCCAGGCCTGGCAGAATGACCCCACACTGGACAGGTCAGTGGAACAGCAGCAACCACAGGGTTTGTGCTGGCTGGGCCAGAACATCCTTCCATAGCAGCTGGTGGGTAGAAGAGCTGCCAAACAGCTGTGCCCTGCTTGCCAGCAGCTCTGGTGTGTCCAACGTGCCCCAGAGGTGAGTCACCTTGCATAGCCAAGGCTTTGAATCTCCTTTTTGATATTAACACTTAGACTAGTGAACAGTTTCTGTAGCAGGGGTGTCCATGAACCATAGCAATGCCCAGCTGAGGTAACCAGTACCTGCAGCTTTGTTAAAAATCTGTTATTTCATCTGCAAGTTTACTCCAGGAGCCAAGGTGTGCTGGCCTGCTGCTGGGCCACACGTGTGGCCTCTGGTGCTCTCCAGGTGGCTTTACTGCTGTACGACCTCTGACAAGGCTGTCCTCAAGATGGAGGATGTGGTGAGCTTCCCCCTGGGATTTCTGCATTTCAGGCAGCTGCTTCAAACCAAAAGGGCAGTGACAGCACAGGTGACAGAAGTGGTTTTTGCAGACAGCTGCAAAAACACCAGTGGGTGTCTCTCCCCAGTGGGCGCTTTAGTCTGGATTTGCTGGGACCAGTGAAACACCCAGCTCTGTAAAGGCTTGTCTCAGCCAAGCAATGCTGCAGTTAACTCAGAGCTGCTATGACAGGGGTTTGGTCACTGGGTCTCTGGTTTTGGAAGCCATAGGGGTTTGGAGGACTCTCCCTCCTGCTCCCAGGAGGAAAATTTGAGCATCTGTGTTTGTGTTGTGAGTGGCACATTGGTTTGGACATGGAGAGCAACCTCCCCCAGCTGTAGCAACAAATGGGGGCACCATCCTTTCTAGGCTCACCTGCCTGCCTGGAGTAACACCTTGGGAAGAAGCTGGGAGTGTAACATATGTCTGGGGTCTGAGAGAAAAGGGGGACCATCTTGGAAATAACTCAGAAAGCAGCTCTTTCTCTCCCTGCCCTCCTCAGGCAGTCACCACTGTGGCTTTTCTTGCTGGATCCCAACTTCTGCCTGCTCATCAAGGCAGAGAGAGAACATAACCTCCTGCAACCTCTGCCTTCTTCAGCAGTGCTCCAGGCTGGGGAGGTGGAGGCTGGTGAAGGAGGAGGGCTGAGGCAGTGCCTGGGGGTCTCTAGCATGGTGCTGAACCACAATGTTTCCTCTGCCATCGGCAGCAGGGAAAACATCCAGAGCGGGGCCTGCAGCAAGAGCACAGTGCCTGCTCCACCTGGTGAGGCCGAAGGGGGCTGAGCCTGCTGAGTGGTAAGACAGAGCTCACCCCAAAAAGGACAGAAGCCATCTCAAGTGCCAGGAACAGCAGCCTGGCACTGCCCAACCCTTCCCAAGCTGCTCAGCTTAGGGCAGTGCAGTGCTGCCCACAGCAGGGACCAGGATCTCCCACCAGGGCAGGGAAAATCCACACTAGGTCAGACCAGTCAGCTCCACGACACAAACAAGGATCTGAGTATTAAACCATTTAATTCTCAAACCACTCACATGCATAATGTTCTTTTACACAGTGTTAAAAGAAAGAAGAAAATGCGATTTTTTTTTTAATACAAACAGAATTTCAAGTATACATTTATAGAATTTTCCAAGATTCCTACCCAAGTTGCTAAGTTTTCATTCACATTGTTCTTAAAGCTGTCTGACGAGAGCGCTTTTTGCTAAACTGCTTTCAATGCAATTGTACAGTCCCTCTACCTCGGTTTTATTTCCCCCTTCCCCAACTCTGGTTCCCCTCTGCCACCCCTGCCCACCCCTCTCCAGCAGCTCTGGCTGTCCCTGTTTGCCTTTGGCCACAGTTTGCCAGCACCTGCTGGAAGAGGAAAAGGGAAGTGGTGCTGGAGGACCAGCTTGGGAACAGCTTGGAAAATCACTGAAGAACAGTCTGATATCCACGAGTTACACACAGCAGGCTTACTCTTCAACCTACTGCAGACTAGTCTGAACACTGACTTTTTCTTCTTGAAATAAGGATTACAACCAAAAATAAAATAAAACAAAAAAAAAAAATCAAAGAGAATAATTAGTACAGCAGGAAATTTTTTAACTGTGAAAGTAAGTCTTGAGTGTTAGGACACCTGTCCTAAAAAGTTTGATTTATAGACCAACAGTTGAAGGTGACAGCACAATTTCTGTTACAAATGGTTACTCTGCAAACCAGCTCAGAGCAGAATCAATGTGGGACACACAAACTTGCATTTAAAAAAAAAAAAAAAATAAAATACTGAACTGACGAGGGCTCCATGTCCACGTTGTGGAAAAACCCCACAGCCCCAGTAACAACTTGCTCCTGGCTTTGCTGTGCAGCCGAGCTCAGCTGGGGTGTAACTGGGTGCAACTTCTGACCTGTTAAAAATGGGGTTTAAATCTTCTTTACAGGCAAGGGTGGGTTGTCTGGACCGATGGCAAAGTCTCCCACGGGCCCAGCCCTGTCAGTGCTCAGCCCCGGGGCTGCCCCGGGCGGCGCTGGGTCCCTCCCTGCAGGGCTGGGCCGGCCTGGGGGGCTCCAGAGGTAGAGCTGCCGTGGCTTTTGGGCTGCCTGGGGCACCCCAGGGGTTGGCAACGTGGCTCCCCTCGGGCTCTGGCTGCCCAGGAGCCACCTGCCCTTCCAGCTGTGTCCCAGGCCAGCCACAGCTGTACTCGTCTGACCAGTTAAAGTGCATTGCTGCAGTAAAGGGTTTTCTTTTTTTTTTTTTTCTTTTTTTTTTTTTTTAATTTTTTAAAATTTTTTTTTAAAGAGGAACCTATTTAAAGTGCTGTTCTAGTTTGGAAAGGGACTCTGGTTAGAAAAAAATGGCACCTTTTCACACAAGAGATCTGCTCTCTGTATGTGTTTGTGTATATATATGTATAAATTTGCAGAGTCAGATCTGCTGAATAATGAAAGACATAAAAAAGTGTTTGTATTTTTATCTTATTGCTTTTTTTTTTAATGCTGCCTGCTCCCTTGGAGGCAGGAGGGAGATGGATTCTCCTCTCACCTTTCCCACCACCCACTGATTTCCCAGTGCAGGACGCTGAGCCCGCGGGACAGTTCACTGTTGTGCAGCACCCGGGAGGTGACAAAGCCCCCCTGAACTGTCACAGCCCCAGAGCCAACCTGCAAAGGTCACTGCAAGGAACTGGAGGCCGAGAGGGACTCTGGACTCCGAGGGGCTCCCGCTGCTCCTGCCAGATGCCATTTTCATAGAGTCACTTTACAGAGCAGACCTGCATTTCTGAAACACAGAGGTAAGGAGAACAAATCTCTTTGAAGTGAAAGCTTTGCTGCTCGAGTGTGTAGTGTGGTAACCTCAGCACTCCGAGAGAGAGAGGTAGTTATTGTCCTGTGAATCTGCTGCTTCCATTTCTGGAGTGATTGCTTAAAAAAAAAAAAAAAAAAAAAGGAAAAAATCCTGTGCTCTTTATTAAGTTATCCCAGTTATATCTCTCTGGTGAAGATACACTTGACTATTCCCTCTAAGAGGCTTTATATTTTAGGAATTGATTGTCAGTTTAGTTCGTTATGAAATCAAATTAGATCAGCAAATTGCTATACAAAGCCACTTCCCTTGTGAACTCCTACAGTCCTCTCCCTCCGCTCCGCAGGGAAGGGCTCAACCATCCGTGCCCTGTTTGGGGGTCACAGCCCGTGCTCCTGCAGCAGGACAGCGTTCCCTGCTCCGGGCACTTTTACTGGAAATGTTACAAAGAGCTACTGGTATCATATTCACAGTGTTGTACAGGGGAGGGGGAGTGACACCAGGGAAAGGAGGGGAGCTCTGGGGACAACGGGGACACAGCTCGTGGGAGCTCCAGGTAGTATTTAATACACCAGGGGCCTGGGAAAACTGCATTGGTTCCCTTCCCTTTTCAGACTAAAGCAGTACTTTGAATACCTTGCTTCCATTTCCATGAATTGCCCTCTGATCCAGTCTCCTCATCCTTCCCTAACCCTCCCTGCAAGCGTGGGGCAGGAGGTGAGGGGTCTGTTCCTGCAAGAACACACAGCTGCGTGTTCTCCTCCTACCTCAGCTGCTAAAAGAGCTTATTCAGAGCAGTCCCCGCTGTGCCCCCAAGGATTGCTCTCACAGCCTGTCCTGACTGTCAGCAACTTACAGAACACAGAATAAACCTGTTATTGGAACGACAACACTCCCCCTCCCTGCACCACATCCCTCACAGTCCCTGCCCTGGCACAGCGCAGCCCTGGAAGCTGCCTGGAGTCAGCTTTCTACCCAGGCCAGCACCTCAGGGGAGCCCAGGGGGTTAGTCTGAAGCAAAGGGCACAACAAATTCTGCTCTGCATTCCAAATTCACCCACGCTCCACCTGGGCTGCTTCCCCCAACAACACAACCCTGGCTTAGGAGACCTTCTAACACACGAGAGAAGTACCTGCAGGCCACCTACACCATCACTGCCCACGTCTGCAGCACAGCAGATCCGGGCTGCCCTGCAAACAGCCGCCACAAACCACCCTCACCTTGACCCTGGCAGACCCCCAGGGCTGGGCACAGCTACAGTGGGGTCAGGCCATCACTGCCCTTGCCAAAATCCCGTCTGTCAGCAGGAGAATTGCACCGTGCCCTGTCCTTGGTGTCACCGCAGCCACCGCCCTCCACCACGGAACGGCACCTCCTGCCCCCCTCCCGCCTCTTGCAGCCAAGACTTGTGTTCAACTACCAATGCACGTGCAAGGAGGGTTAAGGAAAAGCTTCACAGTAATCCAGAGAGTTTCCTTAGACATGTAAACTCTCCGAAAATCATATCAGGGAGCACAACCCTCCCCATATCAAACCAATGCCCAAGACACGTGGGTGAACGAGGGGAGCCTGGGGAACCTCCTCGTCTCAAGAAAGAGCTTTTACACTTGGCCAAATGGGGAACCAGTGAAGTGACATTGTCAGGTTAAAATTTGTTTCTCAGACATAGTTTTGTGATTCCTCCCCCCACCCCAGACTCAGTAATTTCTCTTGGAATTCTAGTGGAAGGTGTCCCTGCCCATGGTAGGGGGGTTGGTACGGGATGAGCTTTAAGGCCCCTTCCAACCCAAATCATTCTCATAAAATTGTATTTTATCCTTTATACTGCTGCTTTCTGCATTTTATGACCAGCAGTAAAACTAACTAATCCAGCTTCATTTTTCATTTCTCATTAGTTTCACAGTTTTGTAGCCAATGGTACTGGGTCTGACTGCAAAGGTAGTGGGAAGGTTTCAATAAATAAGCCTCACTGCAATATAAAAATAATGCAGGGATTTCACCATAGATCTGAGGGAGAGGGGGTTAAATACATTAATAAAAACTAAGCTGGAGGCTTACCATAGCTGACAGTCTGCAAAAAATTAATGCACTGATTTTTTTTTTAAGTACTGCCTTAGGTAACTGCAGTAAAATAATAAATCAGAATATGTCAGATTAAACAACTTACACAGCAGTATTTAAAAGATACCTGAATATGTTTCAAAAGCTTAACTGATATGAACTAGGAAGCCCATTAAAGCTGCCCATTTGTACATTATAATACTAAGGAAAAAAAAAGAAGATAACAAAAACACAGCTTGGTGTAGTCTAATGGAGACAGGAACCTGGAGGCTGCACTATCCCAGCATGGGGATTTCCCAGCCTCTCTGGACAACCTGATCCAATGCTGTTTGGCTGTTCTCATGGTGAAAAAATACCTTGTAATGTCTAACCTGATTCTCCTTTGTATAAACTTCCACCTACTGCTGCTCCTCCTTCCCCTGCGTGCCTCTGAGAAGGGTTTGGCTCCGTCCTCTCTGCACCCTCCCCTGGGCTGTGGAGTTTGAACAGGAGAAATGACACAGGTAAAGGAGAGAGCACTGGCATAAAAGCCAACTCCAGTCTGCACCACATGCTAGAAAACCTAACACTCAGAAAATGGCACTTTGAAATCTGTCTGGCACTGCCCATCCTTCAGTTCCTTCGATGGAATCCTCACATCTGCCCCCCCTGGGACACTTGTTTTCCTTCGTTCACAGCTCCGGGATGGAGAACGCTGGTGCTGCTCAGCTCTCATCTCCAGGACAGGGGTCTTTGCACAGGGTTTCCTGAATGCTCCTGCCCACAAGCAGGTTCCAAGCCAGGCATTGCCCTGCCCACAGCATCCAGGGCATGCCAGACACATGCACTCCTCTTCCCAGTGATGCTTTGCTGCTGTTTCAGCTGCATTACCCAACCCAGGGGGGTTCTGGTGCCACCAGCCCCAGACAGGGCTGACACCAGATGAACCCTCTTATTTCTGTCTCCCTCCTCCCTGGAGGAAGCAAGAGCTGCTGCCAAGGCTGTGGGAGATTGTTAGAGCTGAATTTGTTCTTAGCACTTGCTAATTCATTGGGAAGGCAATTACTCCTTGGCGTAGAAGAATCAGCAAGGTTTTATCTTTCAACCCATTATTTCTTCCCGTTGGTGAGAGCAGAGCATGCACCTCCACAGAAGGTACTAAAAAAAAAACCCCAACCACCTGTGGACATAAATAGCAATGGCTCATTTTCTAAAACTTTCAGTTAGACACTAAATACATCAGTGGCTGCTTTTGGGGCTTCCTCTCTCCAGCCCCCAGTTGTGCCAGGCCACACTCTGATTTTCTGCTTTCTCCCTTTTTATTTCTAGCCTTGCCAGGACATACTTGTTTTCCTACAAAACCATTAAGGTCCATGAAAAACACCTTCAGAAGGCCCCACCATCCAACTCTACCCAGCAAGTCTCCAATCCTTCCAAGGCTGCAAATCCCTAGGATTCAGCAGCACAGGTTCTTACATCTTATTCATATCCATGTTTTCATCAGCAAAGACCTTTCAGAGCTCCAGCCTCCTAAGGTTCCTCCTATTTCCAAGACACATCATCTCACAAGCTGTAATACTTTGGTTTACAACTGGATTAAAATATAAATTAAATAAGAATAATGCTAAATGAGTTTATACTGAAACACTTTATATATGTATATATATATATGTATATACAGTATGTGTGTGTGCACTCCCTAATGACAGCTAGAGGAAGCAAAAGTCATTCTCCAAAGGCTTCTACTCTTCCAACTAGCATGGTCAACTTATCCATTGCAACAATTCCCTGTGCATAAAAGCTCATGAAGCACTGGAAGGTGGTGCTGGCGACCAGCCGGATCACACAGACGTTCAGGAACAGAAAGACAATAAATTATAAGAAGCAGTAGTAACTTGTTCACAGTTGGGATGAGGATAATGTTATGGGAAACCTGAATTGTCTACAGTCCCAGGAATGAAAAGCCAAAGGTCACTGAAGGTTAGAGATATATTGCAGTTAATCCTAAAAGCAGAGATGGGATCTGACACAAAGAAACCGCACGAAGTTTCTCCCAGCAGACTAAACTCTGGAACAATCAGATTCAGCAGGAAGATCTCCATCAAAACCAGAATTCATCTCAAGGATGCTCTGATCTCTGCCTCCATCTCAGCCTTGGATGCTTTCCCAAGTAGGAAGATTCCTAGAAGCCAACTCAATCCTACATTCAAAAGAAAATGCTCCCAAGTCCTTTCTTGATTCTACTTCTATCAGCCCAAGCATCACCTTTGTGATTTAATCTCTCCTAGTCCCAGCCCCTGTGTTTTCCTGTGTTTGCCAAGCCAAAGCCTTTCAGCAGATGGAAATATTTTAGAGATGGTAGGACTCTTCAGATAATTTTCTAACCCACTTGAGTGGGTTCCGGATTAGGAATAACCTAAATTTCTAGTAAGACTAACTGCAGCAAAACTTTGGTCTGCTGCATTTTATTAAAAAAAAAACACCAACAAACCACAGCAAGTCTCCTCCAAGCCTACTCTATTCCAAAATGTTCTGGTGGACTTTAGTTTCAAGCAGCAGCCACTAGTGTTTGCATAGTTCTAGCTTTTATTTGGTTACAAATATATATGTATATAAATGTACATACATGTGTATGTACGGATTTTGTATTAAAATATCCCTTGAATGGCAATGACTAAATTCAGGGTGCTGAGCTCCTCTTTAGGCCCTTCCACTGCAGATGTCAGAGCTCTGTGCATGGCTCTCACCTCGTGGCAGGAGTAAAGACTCCTCTACATCAGTGGACCCCAGACTTTCCAGCTGCAGTCTCGGCCACGGGCTCAGCTCCCAGGGAAAACTCAGAGCCCAGAAAGTCTCCTGAATTACTGCTCCTTGGCTTTCAGGATGGTTTGGGCTGGAAGGGACCTTTAGGGGTCATCTAGTCCAACCCCCTGCCATGAGCAGGGACTCCTCCCATCCCCAAAATATTTCCAGCAGAGCAAGAACAGCATTTGGTGTCACTAATCTGCAGAAACACCTGGATGCTGGCACGGCTAAATTGGCAGGCATGTCACGGATCAAAGAGGAGAGTTTGATAATGTTGAAATCATTTTAAGTGCTATTTTTGTTGGTTCTCAACATGACCCTGTCTACCTCCCAAGCCACCTTCCACCCCAACCTTTGCAGTTGTCTTCCTATTTACACCTTGGGTTCTGCACAAGAGATGAAGTCAGAAACAAATCAAAGCTGCAGCTCTGCTCCTGCCAAGGCCTCCTTAGGGCTGAATCACCCGAAGGTGCAGAAGGACCCAGCTCCAAGACCAGGCCTGGAATCCCTGGCTGAAAGGAGCTGTTGAGTGACGTTCCCACTGAGCAGGACCAGCAGGGAGAGCTGTCCTGTCCATTTATTTCACCCCTGATCCCACAGAGGGCTGAAATGCTGGCTGCTGCCCTCCCTGCTGAGCCAGCCCCACAGCCTGCTTTCAGCCAGGCCACAGCTTCTTCCAAGAGCTGTTCAGTGGGAACGGGGGCAGCCGCTACCGACCTCGCTGGGTCTAAAACAGCAGCTTTCTGTCCCTCCTGCCCTTCTTCAGGCACCCAAACTTCTGACAGCTAAATTATACAGATCACAGCTTGAGAACATTGTGGAGAAGGTGAAGGTGAGTCCAAGGACTGACCTGATGGTGGGCAGTGCTGGGAGGACAAGCCAGGGATTGCCCATTGGCATCGGCTGCTCTGGCTCTCGCCAGGCTGATAGCCCTGGATCTTACTAAGTGTCCTTAAGCATGTTCTCAGCCTCCTGTTCCAAATTCACATTCCATAAAGCCTCTCATTCATCCCTCTCTAGCTGCTGGAAGTACAAAGCGCAATTTGTTTTCACACACTCCCGCTGCAAGAGAGCAAAAAAGACCTCCTTTCTCCCTTTCCAAGCTTCCCATCGGTCATCCTCCTGAGAGGAAGAGGTTCAGCTTTTTCCCAAAGCAGCAGCACAGTATCAACACAATTCTTGTTATTTTCACAGCTATTCACAGGGAACCTGGCAGCAGCAGGAACAGCCAAGGCAACCGTCACGTCACTCGGCTGTGACTTGGCACCAGGGCTTGCTGCAGGCTTAAGGAGATAACCACAACTCTTCACATTTGGGGGGTGAGTTCCTTGGCAGCAAAGAACTCAGAAATGTGTTTCCCCTCCGAGAAAACAAACTGCAAACACAGAGTGTGTTCTCCCTGTTGCCTGAGGCAAGCAAACAAACGGGTTAGTAAGCCCTAACTCTGAAGCGGACAGAAATGTTATGTACAGAGGTATTAAAACATGACAGAGTTCTCTTCACATCCTCCTTAAATCACAGTTGAAATCACAGTTTTGGCAGGAAAAGCTGCAGCTAGACGTGGGAATGCAAAGCTGTGCCTCAACCCATCACAGAAGCATTCTCACTTGGAAAGCTGGCACCTGATTCTCCACAGCTTTGGTGCAACTGTGAGGAGCTGTGCCAGTGAGAGGCAACGGAGCACGGCAGCGTTCTGCTGGGGGAAGCACCTCTGGAGTAGCTACACCACTGCCAGGAATTCACATGAGGTTTTTCCATACCACACACGACCTCCAACCCCTTTTTCCTCGAACCTTGGCCTTATCTGCACCGAGGAGGTCAAGCACTGAAAGAAATGTTCAACACCGATTCCTTCGGAACTGGTTCCACCGTCCAGTGCGGACGGGCCTGAACTGCTTTCAGCAATGTTCAGGACGTATCAGAGACACCATGACTCCCACACATACATACACATCCATTAAATGTACAGAAATAATATTAAAATGATTCCCACTACCATACCTTATACTGACTCTAGCTACAAGCTATAAACTTCACCTCAGCGAGGCCCGGGCAAGAATATTGGCTCTTTTGCATGCAATCAGAAATGATCGTTTATACAGTGGCAACCTCTGCACCAAAAAACAACAAAAACAAAACAAACCCAAACAAACAAAAAGCCAAACCAAAACAAAACCAAAAGCAAATGTAAAGGAGGAAAAAAAAAAAAAAAGTAAAAACCTTTCACAAGCTTTGTTTGTCAGCCTAGTAGGATATGAAGGACCAATTTCATGGTTTTCACCAGGCCACTGAAAGTAGTGAATCAGCAAACAGGGCGCACCCCTGGCACCCCGGGCTGTTCAGATGCTCCTCCGTTCACAGTATCGATACAGTAAAACACAAACCTGCTCAGGAAACTCACAGCTATGCCATGGGAACAAAGGCAGTCACCATTTTATGTCAGCCCTTCTTCACTGCGGTTGCCATCTGTCTCAGAAAAATGTTGCTCGTGTAGCAGTTACTGCACCTTCACCCTTCTCTTCACAGCAAGCTTAGCAGGGAAACTTTCCCACTATATTTATATATAATATATGTATATAAATAATTTTATGTTTTTATAGTTTGGTAGTATTCTTTTAAAATTTCTATTTTAAAACACTTAAAAATCTTTTAAGCAACTAAAAGTAACTTTTGATGCTCTCTAGTGTGAACAGGATAGGATTTCAAAGTCTTTAACTCTTTTTTTTTTTTCTTTTTTTTTTCATTTTTGGTAACTTCAAAAAGCTATGACTAAAGCAGCACATCTCCGCTCCTTCCCGCACCTCGATTGCAACGAAACCTACCTTAGCCACCCTCTCACCTCATCTTCTGCCACTGCAACCTCACTGTCTGGGCACCATCCTGCTCGACCTTCGCCAGGAAACCCGACGGGGCCGGTGTCCCTCGGGTGGCCAAACCACTCCCCGCGTGACGATGCACTTGACAGGAGAGGAGGAAGAAGGGACAGAAGGAAAACGGAGGTGAAATATCAGTTTTCCTGTTTGAAATGGTCAATGAAATGGTGCTTTGCAGGTGCCTGGCTCAGGACACCTGCAAAGGTTCCTCTCTTAGGAGCACTTCCCTGTTACACGTGATCCTGGCCCCAAGCCCTTCCCACACACAAAAACACGTTAGAGCCACATCTCTTTCTGAGAGAGAGATGGGAGGAACAGTGAGACCCCTCACTTACAAAAAAATCTGTAAGGTGAGGCAAGAATACATCACCCATCCCAATTTGCAGGTGGGGAAAGCAAAGGCTGGAGATGTTTGCATGTGCCCAAAACTGTGCAGTCTGACTGCAGGTCGAGCTTTGCTGTCATGTGGTCAGTCTCCTGCCCACCAAGCCCCTGCTCCAACCACTCACCCGGCTTTCTAGCCAAAGCAAGATGAAGTGTATTTCTTTTCCAATGTCTCTTTGTTCCTCCCATCGCCTCAAGGATCAGAACTTCACCCTTCCTTTATCTCACATCCTCAAGAGAACTCCTTCACCAGACCCAATCCGCGCAACCTGTCGTTCATTTCCCCCCTCCGCCATGAACAACTTGGCATCAGAACCAGAGAAAACTCTTAAAATATTGCATATTTTTTTAAAAAGACTTCTTCAAAAGATGTCAGAATATTTGCACTTATCTACCTGTCCCATGCTGTTCCGGTTATGAACCACTTAAGCCCGTGCAAACACCTACAATACACACGCAGGCACGTCTCTCCAGGTTTGCTAAACTTGCTCTAAACATCAGAGCTGCCCAGAATACAAAAATCTTGAAGTCCATGCAAGGGGACAGAGTTGTGATTGCTCTAGGAACCACTCACTTTTAAGTCTCCTGAACTGTTACAAGGAAATAAGGTAGGGTTTTCTTTTGTTTTTGCATTTCATTGATAAAAAAAGTTATCAAAGTAGTTTGTAGAAACAGGTTTAAAAGCAACCACCCATGATTGCTTGGCTGGGACGACAGCATTGCAGTATTTCTGTATCACATATTGCTGTTATAAAAGATAAGTGCGTGTCGAGGGGGGAGCAGGGGTGAAGGAGGACTTTGGTAGTCAGCCTCTAACTCCAGAATTCAGCCACTCCAAAATAATCTCTGCCTAACCCTCAGCAAGCCCTGGAGCACGGCAGCGCTCTGGCTGGGACATCAGAGAGCTCTGAGCTCTCCAGGTCAGCACCAGCAGAGGACAACCTCCTCTGAAAGACCCCTCCAGCCCTTCTCCCAAGGCATCAGCATCTCACACCAACCTCACAGCCGCTAAATCCCACTCTCAGTAGCCCAAGTGCTTCCTTCACATCTTGCTGACCTCTGGAATACCGCCTTGGAGCCGCGCGCCTGGAATGCGCAAGGCCAAAAGCCCTGAAGTAACAGCTTAAACAAACATGTAAAGAGACACACCGGAAATAAGACAGGGATAGATACACTCGGGCAAGGCAGGCTCCACCAGGACAGTCTTTTTGTTTTCTACCTGGGGAAGGGAGAAAGGCAACAGGCCCTTGCCCCTGCTCTCCCCTCGAGCGGGACCAGCAGATATGGCTCTGCGGGGCCGCGGGGCTGCCACCGGCACCGCCAGTGGGGCCAGGCTGCTGGGCCACAGGGCTGTCCAGAAATACCAATGACTGCTCGTCCCAGGTCACTACAGAACAGTAAAAAAATTTAAAATCCTGTCGATCCCTGAATAAGAAGTTGATTGACACAGTTGTTCTGTTTTTCTCCAAGAGGAGGAGGAATAAGGGAGAAAAACGTTTAACACTCTACGTGTGTGTGTGGGGGTATGTGAGAGGAAGAGAGAGAGAGAGAGAGAGAAAGAGAAGAGATTTTTCTATTTTGGCAACATCTTGGGAGCTTCTTTCTGTCCAGTGGTGGCATTGCACTAATTACAGTACCAGCCTGCCAGGTTGGTGCTGACTCTGGAGAGCCAAGAACGGGAAGACGGTCCTTTCTCCCCGGACTCCGCCGCCGTGTTTCAATCCGGCCCAGTGGTGGACACAGATCCCTGTGCCGTCTCCCCGGCAGCCACAGCCTCCTCCTGCGGAGGGGACTCCTCCTCCGCCTGCCCCCGGGACGTCACGGTGGTCTCGGGGGAGATGCTGTGGGGCCCCTCCAGGGGCAAACAGCCGGGGTGGTTCTTGCGAAAGTGCTGGTTGAGGATGGCCTGGAAAGGGAAGCTTTTGCCGCAGACGTGGCAGTGGAAGGGCTTGTTGCCCGTGTGCTTGCGGATGTGATATTCCAGCTGATCCTTGCGGGTGTACTTCTTCCCACACATGCGGCACACGAAGGGGGTGATGCCCATGTGCAGCCGCATGTGCCGGTCCAGGCTGCCCTTCTGGTTGAAGGATTTGGCGCAGTAAATACACGTGAGGCGTGGGTTGTACCGGAACCAGCGCTCCGAGACCTCCTGCTCCCGCAGATACTCCACGTAACCACTCACTCCAAGCATGGCTGATTCCTCCCCCTGCCAAGGAAACAGCAGAGATTTAAATAACAAGCAGCCTAAAACAAACTGCAGAGAAGATCAGGCCCCAGTCCAGCCAGTAAAGCCCGTGCCAAACCTCAAAATCAGCAGCACTAATGTCTGCAACCTCAAGCACATATTTAACTGCTTAACTGGGGCCTTGGGGCTGAAGACAGACAAGCAATCAATTAGAAACCACTGCTACAGAGGCCCCCTCTGCCAAGTCATTCCCTGGATCTGGGGAAGAAAAGACAGTCCTTGTCACGAGCTGCTTGGCCACCGATGGAGTTGTGGGCCACATGTGTCAATACTTGTTACTTTTTCAAAAATCTGGGCCAGTTTTATTAAAATACTGTATGCCACCTTCTGTTTTACTTACTGAAGGTTGAAAAAAAAAGAAAGACAATTGATGAGCTTGCTTTTGAAAACAAAGGTGGAAGGAACCACAGTTGGTACTTTGAACCCTTGAGGTGTCATTTCACACCTCGTTGAGGTATCTGTTCAGGTGTCAGTCAGGGTTGGTTTTACAATGAGTCAGGTTTGCCTGCCTGGCTGTGTGACCCAGCCCAGCCCCTGGCCCGGCTCAAGGACCTGCTGGCTCCTCCCTGTTCTCCGAGGCCACACAGACACACAGCCAAGGGCAACCCCAAACCAGGACACTTCTGGCCATCGTCTTCCGATGGAGCACAAACAGACCGACTCCGGAATGCTCCGTGCTGGGGGATTGCTCTCCCAACGCTGCTTCCCAACAGTGCCAAGCACAGAGAAGGTGTAACAGCAGCAGGGCCCCTCCTCTGGCAGCCAGGGCTGTGTGAGCAGCACTGTACCTGTGCCAGGTGCTGCTGAATCCGGCTGTGCAGGCACAGGGAAGCTGCTCAGGACTCGAGGAGATGCACAAAGCTCTGGTACTTCCTCTCTACTCTGCCACTGCCACTGGGCAGGGATCACAGGCAGGCTCTTTAGTATGGATATGGCAATGCCAGGAGAGTGGAGGGTGAGGAGCCCACCCCGTGGGTGTAAAGCCTCAGGTTTTCTATTTGAGGCCACCTCACAATGCAGAAATAAGAGCAGCTTTTCTGTAGGAAGACCTAGAATTGCTTTGTATGTCACACTGCCCCTGGAGGGTGAGTTTGACCTGAAATTTTCTCAATGTCTTCTAAGGACACAAAAGAAAGCTTTGGAGAAACAGGAACAAAAAGGTATCTGTTGTTTTATGGAAGTGCATGACAGAGGCAGCAGACAGCAATCACGACTGTTTTCCCCTTTGCTTCACTTGGTCTTATTGAAGGGCAAAGCAGCCTGGTAACTCCTCAACCTGCCTCCAGCCAAGCCATTTGCTTACACACTGACACATTCCCTACTTGTCAGGCTCACAGAGTCCTTCTGCACTGTGTTGGCTGACACATTTGCACTACAGTGGCACTGTGACACTCACTGTATGCAACCAAACTAGACCAAGATGATTAGGCACAGGTATAAGCACAGTCCCACCTTGCTGCACTCCCCACTGCCCTCCCCTGTTGCTCCAGTTCTCTCCTTCCTACCCCAAAACTCTGCCCAAGAAAGCAGAGAATTCAGAGCTCCTTTATACGTTGCAAATTCTGCTGTGCAACACGGTCCCTCGGGGATGAGAGAGAGAAACCTCTGCCCAAATCCACAGCCCTTTGGCTCTCCACCCCAAAGGTTTATGGGTGTAGTGCCTGGAGGGCTTTTTGGAAAGGTTCAGCTGTTGTCACCCCTCAGTCTTCCACAGAAGCCAAGCCACACCTCCTCCCTCAGCTCAGGCATTTGCTGCCAGTGTTTCAGGGCAGATCCAGCTCTGCAGGCAAACGGGATTTCTCCTCAGGAGTTGGTGGCCTGCCCAGAACAAGGGTGGATATTTATGCCCTCAGACAACAAGAGAAACTCCTCGTGTTTTCCAGGTATCTGGCCAAAATGCCAAGCAACCACAATCAGTTTTAAGTCGTACACAGCCAGCACACGTTCTCGGTGGGAGCAACTAAACCCTTTGCACTGGCAAAAGGTCCTTGTTTCACACGTGATATTGCTTGCAAATATAAAATATGACACACTTCATCACACCACAGCCCCCTTCACCTCCAAGCCAACATTTACTTGCAAACTTCTTGATCTGCCTACCTGGGAACTGGGCTGCTTGGGCTCATCCATCCGCCCGGGAGACTCGCTTTTTGATCTGTATCGCTCAGTCACAGCAACCATGCTGCCAGAAGGGCTAAATCTGTGGGGTGGGGGAAGAGTGTAAATGGAGTTTTTAATGGGCATCAGGTCACTCTGGTGTTTAGAACAACGGGTGAGCAGTGGAGGCACCCGTACAGCATGTCTTCACCCTCACCAGCTAACGCACAGGGGGCGGAACAGCACAAGTATAAAGGAAAAACCAAGTCATACCGGTCTGTGGGTTCAGTCTGAACATCTGAAAAATAAAACTGAGTCATTTGGCTTCCAGCTCAGTGACAGAGAGCTCTGGGGTTGCTATCAGGAGTAAACCTACACGGGCCTGGTGACTCAGGAACTCCACAGCAGAGCAGAAACCATTTCCCTGAGGGCACTCTCCTCCACCACCCACACCCTCCTGCCCCTCCCCAGAGTGAGACACAAGGGATGTGATGGACTCCAGGTGGGAAACAGTGGACACTGAGTGCTGTGCAAGAAGAGATGCTTGAGACTAACTGATCCCTGGAAAAGAGCTAAGGAAGTAGAAAGCATCGCTCTTCCAAGGCCCAGCTCAAGATTGCTCCCACTGATTGATTTATTAAGCAACAAGTGGCAGAATATCCACTGCTTCCAGGTAGCTGTTCCTCTCTGGGACCAGAGGGATTGAGGTAGAAGAGAGGCAGATGTGAAGGGACATCCTGCAAATACAATCCCCTCCAATCCAACAGACCTGCCCTTTATCAGATCTGCTCTCAGGGCTGTGCTTGGGGCAAGAAAACAAATACTGGAGCCAAGGGGAAGCAGGTGGATGGAGAATCCAAACACAGCAGATTTCACCACTCATTTTCACATAAAGGCTTTCTGCTCTCTCATATAAACCAAACCAACAGTGGAGGCCGCAGGGCTCCCCACTTCAGCTGCTCCAGAAGATGTAAGCCCAGGGCCCACTGCTGCCCTGGAGCACCAGGAACAAAATTTGCTCTTGACTTACAGCTGGTGCCGGGCTTGTTTCTCAACCAGAACCACTCCCAGATTTTCAGGCCAGAAGGCATCAGTGCAATGACCCTTTGCATAACACATATTGTATTTGACCTTGTTAATCCCCGTGCTGAGCCTGGTATCTACTGAGGCTGCACAGAACATCTCCTTTAAAGAAAAAGCCCACCTCACCTGAAGCACTGAGGTACAAATCCCAACCTATGCACAGAGCTGGCCTGTAGCTGGAGATCCTGCTCTCATCACAACCCAGCTGCAATAGCATAACCCAAACCGGACACACTTCCTTACACCAGGAAAAAAAACTCCTTCAGCACTTAAGATGGCCACAGGAGACAAAAGGAGGAAACACTCCACGGCGACCAACCCAGCCAAGTGAAAATCTTGCACGGCCAAGGTCAGCAACTGCGTGAGAGGAAACCCACCTGTCGATGTCGGTGCTGGTTGGCCGGACCACTTTGGCCCCCGAGGAGCCCAGGGCGTAGGCGTCCTGGCCCAGCGCTCCGTGGCCCGTGGTGTCGATCACCATGGCCGTGACCTCCTCGGCGCTGCTGCCGTCCTCTCCCGAGGGCTGGTGCTCTGCCCCCAGCCACTCCTCCAGGTTCTCGGTTTTGATGCGCACTCCGCCCAGCACCCGCACGTCGTCGTCGCTGCGGGCCCCGCGCTCGCCCATCCCCGTCTCCACGTACCACTGTCCCGCCCTGTTAATCCGCAGGATGGGCTCCCTGCCTTCCACGTCCGAGCTCTGCTCGATGATCTGGGGGCTGGTGGACTCCTCTGGCGGGCTGAGCTCCCGGATGTCCAGCACCGTGCTCACCTGGCCCAGGCGGCTCCCCTTCGGGGTGTTGTGGCGCGGGCTCAGGGAACGGCTCAGGGTTGGCGTCACCCGGTGAGACTCGGGCGGTCTCTCCTGATGCTTCGTCCTGGTCTGGCTCAACTCCGCCTCCACCTCTGCCACGTTGATTTTGAAGTGAATGCCCTCGAGGATCTGCGTGCACTTGTCTATGATGTGCTGCATCTGCAGGAAGCTGGCGGCCGTCAGGTAGCTGATGATGTCGGCCAGCTGCAGGCAGATCCTGCCCGTGTAGCAGAAGGACAGGAGCTGCTCGAAGACAGAAGGGTTCTTGATGACGGAGATGGACACGGTGCTCATCTCGTTGAGGGACATGTGGTCGCGGAAGTAGGGCGAGCTGGCCGCCAGCACCACCTTGTGCGCGCGGAACGCCTGGCCCTGCACGTTGACCACGATGTCGCACAGCCGGCCCTGCATGCGCAGCTGGTTCAGGTGGCTCAGGACAGAGTTACTGAAGTCAGGAATCTCCAGCTGGATGTTCCCGCTCTTCTCCATGGCTGTGCTGGTTGCAGGTGCACGACTGCGCTGGAAAAGGGGGAAGAGACACCGTCGTTAGCAGAGCCAGCTGTCATTGGCATTAAGGACCTTTTTTACCTGCTTCCACGTGGGATTTTTAGAGCCCTCTGTCCCCACTGAATTGCCACACAGCTGGCAGGGCTCTGTGCACCACCCTGCACCAGGGTTCTGCTAAAGCAGCCCCCAACAGGCCCCCAGACCCTGCGGCTTCGGCGCCCGAAACACCTCGCTCTGTCAGCCTCAATTAAAGCACATCTGCATTGTAAAAAGAACATTAAAAATGATTCAGGTACTAAAAATAGGCAGCTGATTGCATAACGGATTAAAATACTCAGCACTTGTACCTTCTAAGCACTTTGAAAAGGGAAAGTAACATTGTTATGCCTCCTTTGTACAACAGGAATCAGGAAGGAGACACCGGGACCTAAATCCTCCAGAGACTTCTGAAAAGCTGGCCAGCACACATCTGACCTCGAGGCATCTTAAGTGCCTCGTTAATCCAAGACATCCATCATAAGTGGCACTTCTCACACATGCCAGAAAATATATAACAGCAGGGTGAAAGAAAAAGGTGTGGCCAAGGAGAGTCAAAGGGCCTCACTCAGGACCACTGTTTGCAGGGTCACAAGGCCACTTTGGCCATCCCTAAGTTCCCATCCTGGCCATATCCCAGGTCCGTAACTCCCGGGCTCTTTCCCAAAGCACAGGAACAATGGGACTGTTCCACTCGGGCTGCAATCCCCAGCGGTGCCGTTCTGCCCGGGCGGCGATCCAGGTAAATGGTTTACTGAGGCTACAAAGGATAATGGCTCATCCTTTGTTCCCCACCTGGGCTCGGATGTTCCTGGTTGTTCCCACCTGTACCACCCAGGAGCTCCTGGCAGGATCAGGGAGCACCTCCCAGCCCAGCTGGTGCAGCCAGGGGACACTTCACCGCTCAGTGGGTCCATCAAGGCCTATCAGGAGCTTCCGAGATGCTTCCAGCAGGGCCAGGGATGGGGGGATGCACCACCACATCATCACATTGCATTCTGGCAAAGTTTGAAAAGGAGCCCTGACCATATATGGTAAAAATTTGGAATGATCCAAAATTAGACGTAAACTCACCCCCAAAAAAAGAAGAAAGTAAATACGCTTGTTAAAGGCCACTCGTGGCACGAGCGGCTTCCCAGCTGGATGGCACCTGAAGTGAGGATTGAGCAGAGTGCTGCAGGTATCTAAACCACCTCAGGCAGGATGGCAATACCGAGCCTGATAGTGCCTACTCCAAGGAATCCCAGAATTAAGGCTTCTTCTCCCCTTCCCCTGTCACAGAATCATGGAATGCTTTGGGTGGGAAGGGAACTTAATGACAATCTCATCCCACCCTCTGCCATGGGCAGGGACACCTTCCACTAGCCCAGGGCTCCAAGCCCCATCCAGCCTGGCCTTGGACACTTCCAGGGATCCAGGGGCAGCCACAGCTTCTCTGGACAACCTGTGCCAGGGCCTCTCCACAAGCACAGGGAGGAATTTCTTCCCAATATCCCACCTAACCCTTCCCTCTGGCAGTTTGAAGCCATTCCCCCTTGTCCTGTCACTCCAGGCCCTTGCAGACAGTCTCTCTCCATCTTTCCTGTCAGCTCCCTTCAGGTCCTGGAAGGCCACAATCAGGTCACCCCAGAGCCTTCTCTCTTCTAGGCTCAACAATCCCAGCTCTCTCATCCTTTCCTCCCAGCAGAGCTGCTCCAACCCTCTGCTCATCTTGGTGCCTCCTCTGGACTCTCTCCAACAGGTCAATGTTCTTCCCTATCATTAGGAGATAACCCCCCCCCAACCCCAGGGAGCTACAGTGCCCAATTCCACAGGAACACAGCGCTGGGAGCAGAACTTCCACCACACAAAGCCAGGGAAACAGGAACCCCAGCGTCTTACCTGGAGCGCTGTGAGTTACATGCAGGGGGGGAGGAAGTGGGGGTGCTGCCTTCTTGTTCTCCTTTTTCCTTCTGATGTAGTGAGAAGGTTTGGAAGCTTGTTGCCCCCTTCCCCTTGAGGAGGAAAAAAAAGAAAGGAAAAATGAAGCCCAGAGGAATTGTGTTCTCCTCAGCTCGGCCACGGACGCCAGGCTTTGTCATTCCTGGCTTTGCCGGAGGATCCAGCAGCAGGATTAGATCATCACCTTCCCAAAACACCTGCTCCTAAAGCAATAAGCCCCAGAGCATTCCCTTAAGGCAGGGAAGGGAAGGCAAGGATGAAACAATGCATAAGCACCCAAGGAGACACTGGCAGAGGCTGAGCTCAGGAGGTACAGGAAGGAAACGGAAAAACAACAATCAGACCTTAACTGGCTGGGCATGGCTCTGCTCTGAGGGCAGCTGCTCCCAGGGGAGCCCAAAAAACTATCTGTGAGCTCCTGTTCTGAAGGCAGGGAAAATCCATCTGCCCTTTGTGGCAGGAGAAAAGGACCTCCGCAGCTTTGCCCACCTCAGAATGGGGGAACCTGCATTTGATGATGCACTTTATGTTTTATACACTCTGGGGAACATCCTCAGAGGCTGGAGGGGGGAATCTGTGGGCTTGGTTCAAACTCCCCTGTCAGGGGGATTTCTGTGCCCCCAGGTAGGGGGTCACTCATCAGCTCCTGAACCTCAGCAAGAACATCCCAATTTCTGTCTTCCCTGGGAAGTCCATCACCTGCCCACACCTTTCCCTCAGGGCTGAGCATCAGCACAGGGCACACACTGGGACACACACTGGTGCTTTCAGTGCAATTTGAAGTGTCACCAGCTCAGACTTGGACTTTTCTTATCTTGGCAAATGCCCTTCCCTGTGTGAGGCCACTCCTGAGAGCAGGAATTCTTGCTGCACCAGGGAAAAGGCAGGGGCAGATCCCCCACAGCAGATGATGTTCACTGGGAATGGCCCTGTCAGACACTGGCCCTAGGGGCTGCACAGAGGGACTGAAAACTCAGCTCTTGGGCTCAGATCTGGCACGACTGGGCAACTTGACAGAACATCCTGAATTGGAAGAGACCCACAAGGACCATCCAGTCCAACCCCTGGCCCTGCACAGACACCCCAACAATCCCACCCTGTCCCTGAGAGTGTTGTCCAAACACTCCTGGAGCTCTGGCTGTGCCCACTGCCCTGGGGAGCCTGGTCAGTGCCTCTGAGGGAAGAACCTGAGATCCAACTCTGAGATCCAACCTGACCCTGCCCTGACACAGCTCCAGCCGTTCCCTGGGTCCTGTCACTGCTCACCAGAAACAACTGAGAAGCACAGAACGGTCTGGGTTGGAAGGAACCTCAAAGCCCATCCAGCGCCCCCCCCTGCCACGGGCAGGGACACCTTCCACTGTCCCAGGTCGCTCCAAGCCCCGTCCAACCTGGCTTTGGACACTTCCAGGGATGGGGCAGCCACAGCTTCTCCGGGCAACCTGTGCCAGGGCCTCCCCACCCTCACAGGGAGGAATTCCTTCCCAGTATCCAAACCCAAAGCGACTCGGCTCCTCCCAGATCCCGGCGGGACTTCTCCCGACTCCCCGGCCGGCCCGACCCCCCGGCGGTGCCCCCCCGGGGCCGCAGAGCTCTCGGTGCCGCTGTGCCCGGCGCTGCCCCTCGGTTCGCCGCGGCCGTGACAGCGGCACCGGACCCCCGAGCGGGGGCACAGCCCGGCCCGCTCTGCGCTCCCCCCCGCCGCGCTGAGGGGCGGTGGCCGNCCCGGAACCGAAACGCGCCAGCGCGGGCCGCGCCCCGGAAGGAAACGCCGTGCGGACCGCGCGCCCGCGCCCCGCCCCCGCCCACGGGGCGCACCCACGGGGGTGGGGCCGCGCCAAGTCACGTGACAGCCCAACCCTATATAAAGGCCTCGCAGAAGCCTTCCCGCCTTTCCGTTCCTGAGGCGCAGGGTGGGCTGAGTGCCCGCGCGGCCCCCACGGTGAGCGCGCGGTTATTCCACTCCCGGGTGGGTCTGCGGGGCGCTGCGGGGGTACTCGGGGTGCGGTGGGGTCCCCGGTGGGCGCTGCAGCGGGAGGATGGGGGTGGATTGCGCCGCTGGGCCTAGGCCGCGGGGACTGCGCCTCATGGCGGGCCCGGCGCTGTGTGAGGGGGGACGTGTGGGAGCGGGGTCCCGTGGGGGCCTACACCGGCTTGGGGGTATCAGCTTAGGGGTGATACACGAGTTGTGGGGTGGTAACTAGGAGACTTTTTCTCATGGGAAACGCGCCTGGGGTGTGCTACTGTGGAATGGGCCCGCTGCAAATGTAAGCGTTAGAGGTACCTGGGTTTTGTGGGTTGGTGTCTTCTTTAACCGTGCACTGGGCTTTAAAGATGGTTGCTTTGGCGGATAAATGTGCAAAATGCGGTTGTAGCGTTGTGGAAGGCTGAAGGATTTCCTCCACGACTGAAATGTGCACACGGAGCCCTGAAGGATTAAGGGTTGGCCTCACGGCTCCGAGGCTGCCAGAGCTCAAGGAGCGTTTGGACGACGCTGTGAGGGACGGGGGGTGGTGTTGGGGTGTGTGTGCAGGGCCGGGGGTTGGACTGTGGTCCTGGTGGGTTCTTCCAACTCAGCATATGCTGTGATTGTGGACATTTAAAGAGCAGGGGCTCGCTCGGACTCCCTTGTGCCCGGACATGATGAGAACTACGTTGGTAGGGACATCTGAGTGATTGATGAATGCCAACGTATCTGAGCTGGGCGCGGGTCACTTGTGACCTGTCGGGGATGGCTGAGGTGCCACGTGGGCCCTTCTGAGCAGAGAAAGGTCACAGGGCTGACCCGGTGATTGTCGACCAGAATTAAAGCTGTAGCAAGTAAAGTACTTCAGTGGTTCTGTTCTGCCTGAAAATACAGGCCAGCAGCTATTTCATGTGCCCTTGTTTGATCAAAGAGCAGAAATTTAGATTGTGTCAGGGGGGAATTTAAGGCTCAGATTATTTTGTATTTTACTTCGCATCTCCTAAAGGGGTACTTGTAAAAATAACATTCTTTAAAGAAGAAAAACTAATATGCTTTCTTGTTTTTAGTTTAAGATGCATCAGCTGTGGTTTTCCCTTTCATGGCTTGTAAGCAGGTAAGTTTTGCTTCTGAAACAGAGTTTAAATGAAAAAAATATGTGGATTCATGTACAGCAATTAGACTGGAGTACTCTTGTATGAGAGAATTACAGGATCACCATTGGTGGTGGTGTCTCCTCAGGCACTCCTTATTTGTTTACTGAGAAAAGTCACCCCTTTCTTTGTCCTGGAAAGGGTTTGGGAGCTCCTGTTGCTGAACTGCTGGTCATCCTGTAACCAGACCACAAGAGTACCCCAACCCCCTTTTCTGCTGCTGTTTCACCATTCATAGCAATAAATACATTGTTGTTTTGGGAGAACTGACTTGAGCATGTTGCAGGAAAAGTGTAACTGAGGGGATTGCTGTTGAGTGAACCACAGAGCCTGTGATGGTGTCAGTATAAAGAGTAGTGGACAGAAGTGATTTCTGAAAACTCCCTGCTGAGGCTTTGTTCTGTGCTTGGTGTGGCTGCCTGAGGGGCTCCCCAGTTCTACAAATTCCTGAAACTGTTCTGTCTCTTCCAGATCTGCCACCAAATGCACAGCCTTGGTGCCACTTCACAAGGTAATACATAATTAATGAAAACTGAGCATAAAATTATGCTTAGGGGTTGTCTAGACAGTGTCTTGCTCTGATAACATACATCAGTGGTCTGACAATTCCCTGAGCCAGGTTTTACCTCTGGTGCCACAATGATGACACTTATTTGCTACTCTTGACCAAGAGAGTGATGAGCGCTTTTACCACCATAACACTTTTCTGAGGCACAGCAACTTACAGTTCCCCCCTGTGCTTTGGGTGCTGAATATCCTGCTCACAGGCTTTTTTTTTCTTCCAGGATCTGACTCCTGCACTCAGCAGACATGCAGAAGGAACATCACCTGGTGAGAAATGTGTACTTCATGGAGAGGTTTCTTCCATGGGGCTGCAGTGGGAACGATGGGATGTGCTTTAAAATTAGTTTCCACTAAGACCAGAAACAATTTATACTTGCTAGTATTCAAATTTGTGAATATTTCTTTGTTTTATTGGGAAAACTTGACTGCAAAAGCTGTGGCAAGGAGTGGTTGGTTGGTAGGATGATTCCAAGGCAGATACAGTGATGATGGCATAGTTCAGCCGAGCGTCCTGTGATGAACACTTGTGTCTTTCGCTCCTATCTGATGTGTCTGCCCCTTGTGATCTCCTCAGGAGCTCTGGGCTTGGACACCAAGGCTGAAACAACCTCACTTTTATTTTTTCATTTGTTGCAGGCACTGGGAGATGAAGCTCTAACCTGTGCAAGGTAAATGTTGTGTGTCCTGTGTGTGTCCCTGCTGTGGGAGGGGAGGGGCTGCTGTGATGACAGCATAGTTCAGCAGATGAGCCCTGGTGATCACACTGTCACTGTCTTTCGCTCCTGTCTGACGCAGCCTCCCGTCCTTAGGCTGTTCCAGACAAATCATGTGGAAAGGGGAACACTTCCTTTTGGTCAGTAAATGTGTTCTGAAGATTGATCCCAAAAGATCAGTGAATGGAATAAACATTAAAAAGCTTAGTGGGATGAATAGGGGGGTAGAGAATAGTCTGTGCCTGTAAATTAAACAGGAGTACAGCAGAATAAGGTTAATCAGGTGCTCTAAATTCTGAAAGTATTCTGTTGCTTTACAGATTGCCCTGGACAGGGGAGACCTGTGCCTCTTATGTGAGAAGCTATTCCACCTGTTACTGATGTTGGTAAAGACAAGGCCTTCCTAAATTGCAGGTAATTAATAAGCTACTTTTAGGGTTTATTAGACTTTTGTCTGCTGCATTTGAGCTTGGGAGTTTGCTTTGGGGATGTCTGCAAATTCATTGTGTTTTCTCTGGAAAGTGTGAAGCAAAGTGTGCTTTCAGCTTCCTGTATGACACTGTAAAAGCATGAAGTAATTGTGGTGGTAAAGATTTCTAGAAAGTACCTGTTAAACCTCAGTGGTGAGTGCCACAGTACTCTGAATTTAGTGCCCAAAATGCTTGTCCTGGCTTAGCACAGCTGTGGTATTAACACAGAGTTGATGTCACTGAACTCTGCAGTTCAGAAGTTTGCTCCTTCCTGTAATTCCAGTTGTCTCTGGCATTGAGGGATAAACTTAGTGGGATGTTGGAGCTTGCTGGGAGCTGGCTTTGCCTGTGGGAGGGGAGGGGGCTGAAGCAGCTTCTACTGTAGATGATGTTGAATCAGGTCTCTGATCCCCATGAGGACAAAACTTGACCAAATGCTGATACAGTATTTTATTGGAACTGCTCTTATGCTAAAACTTCCTGCTGGACCTTGTCTAATAGCAGATTTTTCTCTGCAGGCTTCCAGAATGTTTCTCCTTGCAAGGTGAGTATTGGATTAATTCTGTAAGTATCAATATTTCAGAATAGGCCCAGAAGTGAAATAATTACCTGCTTGTCACCTGGGGAGAAGGGCCAGTGGCTGGTGTTGTGTCCTGCTTGCCACCTCAGCCAAACCAGGAGGATGTTTAAGGGGGGAGCTGCTGGAGTGAGCTCCCAGTGAAGAGCTGAGCACACAGAGTGGCCCTGATGGCACTGCTGGGGATGTGCAGCCTGGGCCCAGAGCAGGGACTGCAGTGAGAGCTGCCTGTGTGATGAGATGGGACTGCCCTGACTCAGTCATGGAGGTCTGCTATTAGCTCTATCTGACTGCAGGCACCTGCTGAGATTCCATCCCCCTCTGCTGCTTTCTGTGCTGTCCTCATGGTTTGCATTGTTCCAGGTGCAGTGGAGCTGGGAAGTGGAGCAGCTGGGAGTGCTGCCAGCAAAAGGTGAGTCACCAGCACATGGATGGGACTGCTCAGAACTGTGTGATCCAGGGGGTGGGGGAGGTACAGATCCTGTAATTGCAGTGCAGCTGCAGCACCAAGCAGAAGGTTTCTTGAGGATTTTATTACCTGTACCAGGTAAAACCTGTAGATTGAGCCAGCCTGCATGGTTCACTCATCCAAGGTGCTGCATGTCTCATACTTGAGAACTTTTATCTGTTTTCTGTAACTGAGAAGAAGTAATAGGGACCATTTGGAATGTCCAGCTGCTATGGACCACTTGAGTTGCTCATTAATGAGTGTGTGGTAACCTGGTAGCACAGAGCTTGTGATCACCAAAACCAGTACTTATTTACTGTTTTTAATTAAGTACTGGGCTCTTGGAGGGAGTAGTAGTAATCTCCAGGGCTTACTGTGGTGAATTAGTTTTCTTAAATGCAGGATCAGGGCTTTTGCATGATGTGAATGAAGATGTGGTTGTGGATAAGGTCTGAAATGCTGAGATCAGATCCTCTGAGGAGAAAGAATGGCACAACATCAAGCTGCTCTAAGCATGTACTGTTTGTGATGAATTCTTAAGCAATGGGAATCTCTCTGAAAGAGGCTGAAGAGAATTCTTGTGCTGAAACAGTACCCACATTCAGACTAACTCCTGAAGCACTGCCAAGGAGAGAGTGTTAGTAAAATTTCATTTCTTTACAGGGTGAATCTTGTGAGGAGTTTCTGTGAGGAACGAGGTGGATGTGCCTGAGGTAAGTGTAGAGTACATGGGGGTTTGATACTCCTGGAATATTTATTGTCTTTGTGCTGAATGCCCAGGTAGTGGTGCCTAAAAGGAGTCCATAAGAGATCTGATTTGTCTTCACTTTTCTGATTCTCCTGCTCCCAGCTACTGTGGGAATAAACAAGTGCCTGAAGCAGGAGTGCACTTCTATGTAGCTCTGAATTTGCCATGAGAAGGAAGGGCTGTTTCTGAGCAGTGCCCAGGTGTAGTCAGTGGTAAACTTGGAGTCCTGACTGAACAGAAGATGTGGCCTCAATGACTCAAAAGTTGGGAGTTTATTGCAACGTTGCACTGTAGAATTGAAAGAAAAACAACCCTATATTCTCTGGTTGTCACTTCTCAGCAATTTTTGCCAATCTTTATGCTGGCTCTGCACAAATTTAGACTCAAGTTCTAGATGTTTGCTGTATGAACTTGTTTCCCAACAGACTGGTTCTCATTTTTAAAGGTAGGTTTTCAAGATAATTTCTGTAAGACTTGTAATTTAGGTATCTAAACTCACTAAATACAGTTTTCCAGTGGGGAGAGAGAGCATCACAAAGCAAGCAGTAGCTTTGTACTTACTCTGCTTCTTCCAGTGTTAGTAATTCTGTGTTTCCAATTCAGTTAGGGTGTGCTAACTGTATTTACAATTCAGTTAGGATTTGTAAGCTTTGTGGCTCCTATATTTGGGTGTATATATATATATATTAGGTATATATTGGGTTGAACTTGTGAGTTGCCAGCTGAAAGGCAGGCTCCTCCCAGGTAAAATTAGTTTGGTGATTAGGGATTCATAGATCAATGAACTTGCATATGGTGCTGCTGTCTGTTATTCTGAAAGTACTTCTTTCTCCCTCAGGAAAGGACTGTGCTGTTTGCAGCCTCTCTGGGTAAGTCCAGCAGCTGAACTGTACTATGGATGTTTGGGGATGTTTGTAGCCACTGATGAGATTGATTCTGCCAGATGAATTACTGTGATTTTACCCTTTCCGTTCCACTTTGTGCTGAGGTTACAGAGCTGCTGTGGAGCCTGTACCACTTGTGCTACTGCATATGCTAATTGTGTGTTCTTCTGGCTTTAGGTGAGGAAGCAACTCTGCAATTACTGTATGAAGAACTGAGAAGGTGAGTGCAGCTGCAGTAATTAAGACATTTCTTTGCTGGAACAAGTGATGATAACCTTAGCTTGAACTCTCTCACTGAACAGAGATGAAATTCTAAGGGCTGAGATGTTCCCAGCAAGTGTCTTGTGCTGGTTTGGTGTCCTTAAAGAGGTTCTTATGTCTGTCTTACTAGGTGGAGGATTGCAGTATAATGGGCTGCAATGGCATGAACAGCATTAAAACAGCCCCAGTGTTTTTTACCCCACTGGTTGTGTTTGCCTGACCCTGACGCTGGTTGGAGCCAATAAAAACCTGCAAACTCTGCCTGTTGTGGTGACTTTCCTTTCTGACTGGAACAGCTTGGTGTGAAACAGCTCTAGGCTACTGTATGAAAGCTTCAAATGCTTGGTTTAGAGCAGGGACTAAATCAGGTTAAATGCTTGCAGGTGTCTTAACTGGGGTGTCCAGTACTGCTGGTGTGAGGCTGCAGCTGGCCTGGCCAATACCCACATTGAGACAAAGGCAGGTAATTGCTGTGGTAATTAGTGTGTTGTAGGTGAGAGCTGAACTTACTATTTCTGTATTTGCTACTAAAATGCCCGCAGTAATCCTGGTGTTATGTGTCCAGGTGTGCACAGGACAAGTACACAGCTTGGACTTGTTTAACCCTTTTCCAGTGGGGCTGAGCCAGACAGCATTTGGCCTCCATGAGGGAAAAAAGTGAAGAGGTGGGGGATGTTGATACTACTAATTAAAACAACAGGTTATTGATTATGAGGCAGTAAAGCCTTGCTAAGGTGTTTCTGCTTCCCGTAATTCATTAATGATAGATTTCTTTTAAAAATGAATTTTTAAATTCCTCTATCTCAGGGGTGATGCAGATACAGGGAAGGTCAGCTCTATGGAGAACTCATTCTCCATGACACTTGAGCTATTGCTGTAGCACTTCTAATGAGAAGTAAAACTAGACATCCAAACTTGAGGAAGGATTATTTTCAGATTATTAGTGTTCCCTAGAACCTTTCAATTAAGAGTAAGCTTGTCCTATCTCCCTGCTACTCTACCTGGTACAATCTGCTTGAATTTAAGTTAATATTGTAGACAGAGCTGAAATCATTTTAGCCACAATAGTATTTCATCCTAGAGAAAATGAATTAAACATTCTGTGTCCATGTGCAAATTAAATCTCTTCTGCACTAAAGCAAAAGCCATTAATAAGGTCTGTTTTCATCCAGAGCTGATTAGTAGCTTCTTAACATTCCCCCCACTGTGTTACTTTTTAAAATACCACACTTCATTGTGCCTGTTAAAGAGCTTGAAGGGACTGTCATAGCCTGCAGTATAGAAGAAATCTTCATGGAATGGTTGGCCTCTGTTTCTTAAGGTTCTGGCCAAGACTTCAGCTTCCTCAGCGTACTTTTCTGGGGAGGCAAATCCACCAAAGGACCTGGTAGAATTGAAAAAGGAGGATTTTCTTTTTATTAGGAGTTCAAGGAGATTTCTGGTTTGCAAAGCATGCAGTGTTTAAACACTTGTGATGGCAGTTAGTTACTAGGTAAACTATAGACAACAAGCTGCTTAAGAGCATTGATGCTGGTTTTAAAAGCAGGATCTGAAACAGCTAACCACTGAGGTTGATTTTGAGTCTCAGAGATGATTGAGATGCGGCCCAAGTGTTGCTTTGGGTGCTTTTCCTATAATAAAGAAGTGCCATGCAGTGTGGGAATTTAAAGCTACACCTTAAAGGTTCTAGAAAAGTGATTTGGATGTTCTGTAGCACAAACTGTCTGAGATTCTGGAGGCTGCACCTTCATTAAACCCATTGAAATGTATTCAAAAGTTGGCTTAAAAATTAACATTTCAGAACTTGGTCATTTCGTTCTTAATAAGACACCTAAATTTAATATTTCCAGATGAGCAATGAAAGCTCTGGAGAGCAGGATATATCCAAAGGAAAAATGCTCTAAGAGAGAGTAGCCTACAGGTAAATGAGGGCACCCAGTGAGCTGGGTTTGTGTGCTGCCCCCTGCGCTGGTTGTGCTCACCGGACAAAGATTGCTGCTGCCTTCCGCTCCTCCACAAACACATCGGAGTCCGTGGGCTGGGGAGGGGAGTCCTGGTGTTCAAAGGGCACGAAGAAGGAGATCTTGAAGTCTGTGCAGCCAGATTTCACCAGGCAGGTCACTGGCACTGTCATGTCGATCTTCATTTCTAGAGGAGAGACAGTTGTCAAAGCTGTGCTCCCAGCTCCTCTGTTTTGTACTACTCATCTTCATCACCTTTCCCTTCAGAACCAGCATGTCCTACCTCTCTCATTCTTTCCCTGGATGTAGTGGAAGAGCTTCCAGAAGCCCTGGCGCATGGCTTCCTTCTGGCTTTCCCCCCTGATGACTGTGCTCACCCACTTGGCCGTCTCATACTGACGCAGTTCATAGTCCTTGGCCTGCAAGGGAGCAAAAGTCACAGTAACCAGGAGATGAGTATTAAAGATGACTGAAATTAATAGCTACTGTTTCCAAATCAGCATGAAAGCATTGTTGCAGTTACCATTGTCTCTGTTGAGCTCCACCGAGGGGACTGCAGGTCCAGGGACAGGAATGTTTGCTTGAAGGATTTGATCATCTTGCCAGAGCTGAAAGGCAGACACAGTTCATTGGCATCTCTTAAACCAGTGTGGTATTAGTGGGCAGAAGAAACACTAAGGCTTTCTGCCTAATGGTTCAGTTGTCCCTGGAATGGTGAGAGGCTTGAATTGCTGCTTATGCTCCCCAGTGATTCAAGAAAAAGCTGAAATCATTTCAGTCCTGCAGGAACAGAAGCAGGACCAAGGAACTGCCTCTCGGCTGCTGTGCAAGCATCATCTTTCAGGTTACCCTGCCTTTGCTTCTCTGTGACAAAAGGGCATTTCCTGGCAGCAAAACAGAAGGTGGAAACTCTGCAAGTGGGAGTTTTGTGGAAGTCTGTAAGTAAAAAGGACTTGAGTTCAGTCTGTTTGCTCCAGGATGAAAAGCACTGGTGTTGCTGACTCCTCTGGTATTGACTTATTGGTCCTCATAATGACTTTGCCTTAATGTCAAAGTTAACTTGGCCTTAACTTTATTTGGTCTCATAATAGCTGATACCTTTCCTAAAGGCCTTTAGTCTCAGGGCCCTGTGGATAAATGAGATTTTCTGCATTTAGGAATGAGTAGCTACTTTCCTTCCCACAGGAGGAAAAAGCTGAAAACTTGAAAACGCTTTCCCGAAGCAAAGCAAGTGAAAATACTCAGAACCAGCATTGAAATAATCACATCTGGTGAAAAGCCTGGAGATTTTAGGAGCCTTCATTGGATGACTTTTGTCATCACCAGGCAGGATTGTAGTATGTAACCTACATCCTGACAGTCCTTTGCTGTTACATCACTGTGCTCTGCACTTCATGTTGCAAAGACAGCATGTTGTTAATTCAGCAATTATCTCGCTTCTTCAGTCATAGGACATTGTCTTCTCAGAGTACAGCTCAGCTACGTTTTGTTGGGTAACAGAACTTACTTCTTTTGTAAAAACAACTGTGCTAGTTATACTTTCTTCTGTTTCCATCTTCCTGTGACACATTGAGTACTGTTGAATACTCTTAATCCCCTTCCATACCCTGCTTTAGAGGAATTCTTTTGGGGAGCTGAGGTTGAAAAGCTTATTAAAACACCCCGAAGCAAAACACACAACCCAAAACCAAACATAAACCAAATCAAATAAACCTTAGAATCCTTAAAATTAAGTGCTGTAGTGCCACTCACATGTCGAGCTTTTCCCAGCAGCTCCTTCCCTTGTCCCCACAGAGCAAGGGGAGGCCCCAGAGTGCCACAGCAGGACACTGGTGCCAGCAGTTAAAGGCAGGTGCTGTCCCCACCCTGTCCCAGCCTGAAGTGCCCCATCCTCAGCAGACCTGACCCCAGTGATGGTCACCAGGGGCTGCTGGGCAGTTGTACTGCAATAGACTTTGTGTCAGTGGTGTTTACAAAGCATAGCGAAGCAGGAATCCACTTAGTTGGAAGCAAATGTCAGCAACTACACTGAAACTTCCTGCAGTAATTTATTTATTGCCATTTCTAGGGCAAAGATGATGCTGCTTTGCTGTCAGTTTGCTTTCTCTTTGCTACAAAATGATAGAAAACACATTGCTCCTCCTCATGTGCTCCCTGGGGTGTGAGAAAGCAGAGGAGTAAATGTGTCTCTGTTTAATACTTGCAGTAGCTCCTGGACAGAGCTGGCTTCTGTCTCTGTGCCAATTCCAACCCCTTCCCAACACACCTTTCCTGAACTGCTGGGTAGATCTCAGCTCTGGCTCTGATAACTCTTTGGCCAGTACTGTCAGTGCATGTTAGAAATACATCTTAATTAAATAAAACAATGCTTTGGGGTGGGGGAGACAAACTGAGAAGACTGCTCCAGATATTTACAGTTGAGTTCATTTTAGATCTGCAGGAAAGCTGAGCTTTGAAGTGTCCACCTGTTCATACAAATAAGACTGTGGGATGTTCAGGTTTCCTGCAGCTGTTAACACGTGGGCCAAGGGGACAGTCAGTAGGTTATACCACTGCCACAGGTAAGCACAGCCAGAACATGCCATTCCACAAGCCACTAATGCTGGTGAGGAAGAGGGGAAAGCAGGCATACTTACATTTTCAGCTGTCTTATCCTTCTGGCTGTTGTAGTCTGTGCTGCTGGGGCTGCACATCCTCGTAAGATGCTGCATGTCAGTGTTTATTTGAGTTTGGGCAAGCTCCTCCCATGCCTCAGCCCTACTGGAGGGAGCTGCTGTTATGAAAACCAGCAGGCTGGAGCCCTGTGCTGCCCTGGGTCTCATTGGAGAGCCCCCACGCAGATGCCAGAAGCCCCACCTCCTGCCCACGAGGCAACACTGGGGCCAGTGTGTGAGCTGGCTCCGTAAACAGTTCTGCACCCTTGTGTAACTCCCCCTGGTTTCCATGGCTGTGTGCCCGCTTGTGTCAGGGTCAGCAGCAGGTTTAGTGCTTTGGGAGAAAGGATTTTGCACAAATAACGTCCCCCCAGACTTGGATTACAGGAGAGTGGGGGCACGGAGTGCCAGCTTTTCCTTTTTCACCCCAGGGGTGAAGGGTAGGTAGGAATCTGGCTGCACACTCCGCTGAGACCATCCTCACGAGATTTTTGCTGGCATGCTATGAAAGGCAGCCAGTGTTCTCTGCTGGCTGGCTGCTCTGAGCGCTATTTGAGGCTAATCAGCCCCCTTAGCCCTTGGATATCTGCACAAAGGGGTTACACAAAGCTATTGTGAAATCCTGCCCTGTTTGTAATACACACAGCGGGGCTGGACTCTTCATTTAACCAGCTGCAGCTCCAGACATAGTTGGGTACCAGCACAATAGGGCAGATTAAACTCCACAGTTTGTGTTCTGAGGACACCTCCCAGTTTGTCATGGCTTGTGCAAATTCCTTGCAGCCAAATTCAGATAAGCTCTCGGGGACGTGTGACATCAATAGTGGGGATGACTTTTAGCAGGAAACACACTTGGCTTGCGGGGAACTTCACTGGGATGCTGTGTGATACACTCCTATTCTGAAAGGGGGAATCAATCCAAACAGTGCCAAACAGCAATTGTGAAGTTATCTCTAAAGCCACAAAGCTCTCCAGAGCCACAGAAGAGGGTGGTGTGCAGAGAGATTTATTGCTGGAGTTTATTAGAACATGCTGAGGCCTGAAATGCAGAACCATTTGTCTGCATGCTTTGTACTTCTATTTTGTGGAGTAAAATGTTTCTCAGTGTCACCTGTGCTCTGCTTGGGTCAAACAGGAAATCAGCAGGGCCTTTGGAGCAGCACAATCTGCTGCTTCTTGGTCTTTGCTCAGGAGCTACGGGCTTGTGTAAGGGGAGCTGCCACCTTCCTCTATCACCCCAACACTCCTTCAGGTGTGTCCTGGTAATTATTTTCATAGAATGTAGAATCCTGGAATGGTTTGGGTTGGAAGGGGCCTCAAAGATCCTCTCTGCCATGGGCAGGGACACCTTCCACTGGACCAGGTTGCTCCAAGCCCCATCCAGCTTGGCTTTGGACACTTCCAGGGATGGAAGTGTTGTTGAACAGAGCAGAGAAGGCCATGTGAAAAACAATACCCAGAATCTGGTAAATCACCACCAGTGTACCCCAGTGGTGAGCACTGAGGAGAATTACCTTGAAAGGGGGACAATAACTGTAGGTAAACACAAGCCCACAGTGGATTCCCATTTCTGAGGCAGAGAGGCCCAGAACAAACCCCCAGTCAGTGTCCAGCTGATGTCCCTGACAAAGAGCTGACTGTTCCTGGTGGAGCAGCCCCGGGCTGGAGAACAATCCGCAGTGTTTTCCCGAGGGGTTGTTTTCCAACAGGCTTTGTTTTCCACATATACATTGAGAGAACATGTCAACAGTAGGGCAGGCATGAGGACATGTATTCTGTACACAACTATACACATTCCAAAACTAATTAGGGGAGGGGGTGGGGTTATGGTGGTAGCTGACACACAGTCTCACTGGTACCTCCAAACAGGGGAAATTTGAGTATGCAGCAGTCATTAACCCTCAAGGGTTCTGTGATATCTCTGTAATGTCATGAATATATGTCTGGGATGTGGCTGGTGCCTTCTAGAACAGCTGACAAAGCAATGTTTTTCTGTACTACTGCCTTAAGGAGTAGGGATGAGGGCATAAGCTCAGAAAAGCACAGGGTTTGTACCTTAATTTTACTGTTTTCATCAGGCACTTGTGTGCAGGAGCTGGTAATGAACTCAGTAACAGCTTCAGTGGGAGAAGGAGAAGAGCGAGTCTGTGATCTGATCACTTGTGATTTCCACTTTTCCTCTCAGTAACAAGCCCAGACAACACCTTAAGCAACATTCTCCAGAGCAAAGCTGCTTCCATCTGCTCCATGTCAGCATTACAATCCTGCTGTCACATCCATGCAGTTTTGTGGCAAGTTACCTTTATACCTAGAGGCAAGCACAGTCTGCTTGCACAAAAACCAGGAATCTTTTCCACTGACCTGATTGTGTCAGGATTGGAGAAACCCAGGGGAAAAAAAAATGTATTGTTACAGTGTGGTTAATGATAACTTTGAGTCTTGTTCTTGTAGCTGACAGGTCTGTAGTGGGATGTGAAGAGCTGGGGTGTGAGGGACAGAGAGGGAGCGTTGTCTCCTGTCTGGCCACTCACGTGTTCTAACAAGTGGTCTCATCCCAAAGCTCCAGGCATTGCTGCCTAAGCCTGCCAGGAAATCCTTGTCAGTGATTTTCATTTAAAAGCACTGAGACTCTTCACATATAAATGGCCTTTGCTTTTGCAAACTCATGCTCATCAGATGATGCAGGAGCCCTCACTTCCTAACAAAGAAGTTGAGCATGTGATGTTACTGTAGCTACTGTCCAGGGCAGCAAAAATGTCCTTATCTGTTGTTAGATGAACTGTGTCATCTCCCAGAAGAAGCCTCTTATGTCCTTGCTCTAAAGAGAGAGAAAGCCTCCATTTTATATTTTATTTTCTCTTCCAGCACAGAAAATGAAGAAGCATGAGTGTACCATCTTCTAAGGAAGCAGTTGAATGTACTGTAGTACTGTTCCAAGGAACTCCCTTATTACCCCTTGCAAAATGTGGAAAGGAAATCTCTGCCCTAGCTCCAGCAAAGGGGTATTTACACCTTATGCTCTGACCTACACGTTTTATACCAGCACACCGATTTGTTACCACGGGATTTGCTCTCAGCCAAAACCCATTTGCTTTCTGGAAACATGCATGTGGATTTTGTCCATGTTTTCCCCAGATTCCAGCTAGTTTGTTACAAATGACACATGAAACTACTGCCTCTCCCTGCTGCCTTGAACAGCTGACTCAGTGACAGTGTTACCTAACTCTTGCTGAGTGAGTGATTCCTTGCTCACTTCATCAGGGATGGCCTGGAACTGGATGCTCTTGACCAAATAAAAACCTTCCTACCACTCCAGAGCACCCTTGACTTGGTATTTACCAAGATTCCTCTGCTGAAGGTCACATTTTGGCATCATTCTAGGCTGGGGAATTAATCCTAAATAAATCCTTCCCTCCAGCTGCCATGCAAAACATTCCAAAACCCTCCTGCTTTCTGTGCATGGAGCCCAGAGAGAAGCTGCCTCAGCTCTATATACTGCCTTATTCACTGGCTTCTTTCCAAAATAAGGGATATTTTTAATATGGATCTGTTTAGGGATCTAGCAGCTGAACCTCTCATGCAATTAGCTCAGTAAACTTTAGCCAGCATTAATACTTATCTAAATCCACAGAAACTTCCAGTCGTCTCTGAGGGCAGGAAGGAGAGGAATTCACCTTCTAGGAATTCATCCACATTCTGCTATCGACAGGTTCTTAGAAACAAGAATGTGAAACCAGGTGAATTTGTATATTCAAGACAGGAACATCCCATCCAGGGAAAGAGGTAACAGTGCTTGCTGGGGAAAAGCTTTGACACAAACCTATTGCACTGCTGTCTGGGCTTTTTTTAACTGGTATTTAACAGTGGCAGCTTAAGCCTGAGGTGAAGAGAACACACTTTCTTTGCAAACACAAAGGAGTCCAGCCCTGTGGAGCCCCAAGGACCTGAGAACATGTCCAGGGGTGATGGGACTAGGCCTGGAGAGTCAGGGTTAGTATCTTAAAGGAAATGCTCTCCTAAAATAATATTTTCCACTTCTCCCAAAAAGACATGAAAAGGTAACTGAAGCTGAGGGTTTGTCTCCTGAGCTGCTTCCTGAGCTTAGTTACTTGAATATGGATCTTGTCAGATCTTCTCCCATCTTCTGACAGTGGGGATGTTGGTGTGAGTGTGGGTTTTGGCGGGCACTTTCTTTATTTACATGATGTGAATGAGGCCCCCAGAGATGGATTCTGGTCTGAATTCTGGACCAGAACCTGGTCTCTCTTCCTCGCCTTTCCCAGGATGAGCCAGTGCTGGCTTCTGCAGCAGGTGGCACTGTTGGTTGTGTCAGAGGTGAGTTTTACTTTAATATTGATGTCCCTCAAGCTCTCTTGGTTACCAATGGTCACTTCAGCTCAGTAATGGATCCAGTGCACCCTGACAGTTTGTTCTATTTCCAAAGCCATAAACTTAATTATACTCTTGACTGTTAATGGGAAGGTTAAACATTTAAGCATCTTAACTTTTAAAAAAATTACTATCTTTGTGTGTTAAACATCTTTTATGCAGCAAACACACCAGCCTGAAACAGAGAATCACAGAATGGGTTGGGTTGGAAGGGACCTTGGAGAGCTTCTAGTTCCAACCCCCTGCCATGGGCAGGGAGTGTCTCTGTAACACAGTTAAGGAAATGCCAAGTTTATGTGCTTAGAACTTCCCTATTTGAAATTACATTATGGAGTTACTTAGATAAGCTTTTGACATTCATCTTCATTTCCTTACAGAAAAATTGCTTAAATCTGTAAAACTGTATTTTTATTCCTGTGCTTGTTTTGGAAAAACAGCAGCTGATTTTTGTTGCCGCTTTCACAGGTGTCCTTATTATCCTCTTTGGCACCACTGACACTGCACTGCTTATTTCCTGGGAAGTGGGAAGGCACTTTTCTGGGCACTGCACAGGATGCTGCAGCTGCAGAGAGCCTGAACTGTCCTTCTGCCTTCCCAGAATTTACAGTGCAGGTTTTGGAACCCGAATGTCAGCTCATGGGTTCAGGTTCCCCCAGACTATAAATTCCCACAGCCATTGAAGCTGCCATTCCTTCTGACTAAAGCACAGTTCTTTTTCCTTCTGGTTGTCAGTGTAAATAATCAGAAAGCCTTAGAATCTTCACCATCATTTTTTTTAATTGCATCCCTTCCAAAGGTAAGCAAAGACAGCCCCGAAACAGGAAACCCTCAGCCAGGGCCAGAGGCAGTGAGGGGAGATCAGGTGTGGGAAGACAGTGCCAGCCTTGAACTGGGGCAACCCTAAAATTTCTCAGAATGTCTCTGAGCTATTCTAAGATTTTCACCCCCTCTAATCAGCTCTAAACCACTGCACAGTTCTTCTGAATTGTTCTAAAAGTCCTTTAATTAGCCTAAAGAGCTCTAAGACCTCTGTATTGCTGCAGAGACAATTGGCTCAAACCAGATGTAATTTACACAACTCTAAGCAATCCCAAAACCACTGGAAAACTCATCAGCTCTAAACTGCCTCTAAGTGGTGCTAAAAATCTCTAGGAGTTTATTACCACCTTTAAAATACCTTTGCAGTTCATGAAACAGCTTTAAAAATCTGAAAAGTAGCTCCAGATTCTTCCAGAACTCCTGAGAAGCACTCTAAGCAGTACTGAGGAGTTGTAATATTCCTTCCAAGAGTGCTTGGGACCTCTAAACAGCACTAACATCTTTCTAAACCTCCTCTAAGCAACTTTCAGATTCATCTGATCTTATCTAGAGCTCCTCTCTGTTGATCTGAAGATCTTCTGGGCCTCTTGAACTCCTCTAAGGAGCTTTAAACCTCCTTGAATATGCTGTGAGGTGCTCTAACCAGTGGCTACAAAACACCTCTGATGAGCTCTTACAGAGCTGTTATTACAACCCCTAAATCACACCCTTTAAAATCATTTAACTGATTCCAAAACACTCCAGAGTGCTAAACCAGCCTGGACTTCTTTAAAGAGTTCCAGAATGCACCACACTGCTCTACAACCCATCTAGACAGCTCCAAAACTCTTCTAATTGAAGATAAACCATAAACAAGGGTGAGAAACTATAAATTCCCCTAAAGCCTCCACTCTGAAAATCTTCTAAACAACACCAATATGTAAAATCCCTGCACACTGCTTTAAGCAGCAGTAAAATGCTTCAAGACAGATCTCACCTCCCTCTCAGTTTTCCAGGTAATGGCTCTAGAGCTCCTTTCTGCATTTCTGAAACTCCTGCTTAGAGAAACTGCTAAAACTTCCCTGAGGCTCCAAAACCACTCTGAACTGCTCTAAATTGATCTAACTCTTCTAAAACCCCTATAAACAGCTCTAAGCAGCTCTAAAGTCCTGTAAAGTGTGCCAGAACTCCTGTAAAGTACTCTAAACTCACTTGGCTTTTCTAAACCTCTTCTGAACACCTCAGAGCACCCCTAAACTGATCTAAAGCTCTTCTGATGCTCTAAGCAGCGCTAATGCGTCTCTAAAGACATTTAAAATGCCTCTAAATCTCTGCTGTACAGTTCTGAACTGCTCTATGCAGCTTTAAAATTCCTCTGAAGAGCTGAAGACAGCTCTAAAACCCTTCTAGACCAATCTTGTGAGTCCAACAGACTGTTCTAAAGCAGCTCTAAACCACTTCAGGCTATTGCAAAATTTCTGTGCTGTCAACAGCAGCCCTAAAACTCCCTTAAAATACTTGGAATACCTTGTGAACTCTCTGTAAGTGGCTCTACAGAGCACTGATTTGTGTCTGAACCTCTAGAAATACACTGTTGTTTTGGGGAGGTGGCAGAGGTTGTGAGAACTGGGGCTGTTCAACCTGGAGAAAGAGAAGTTACTCATAGGAATGGAAGAGTTTAGAGAAGAAGGGATTTCTGGCAAACAAGATGAGCCTGAAAGAAAAGCATGTTCTTTGTGAGGACCTGCTCATAGAGCTAAATCCCGGAGAAAGTGATCTCTGCGTATGAACAGCCCACGGGGAGCATATTTCGGGGTGGGGGAGGAATACCACAGCCCCAAACTCTTGGGGTTACTATGTGAACACATGAAAAATGTGCTCCCGGAGCACACAACAGGGGATTGTTCTCCCTGCGGGCACTGGGTGCTCTCAAAACACGCTCTGATGGGGGTTCTGAGAGTACACTCTGAAGGCAGATGTTCTGAAGGTTTATTGCCATGACTCTGTCCAGGGCAGTACCTTGTGAGCAGTTGTAGCTCCACATGAGCCATTGTTTTCTGCTCTTGTCATGGCCTGACCTCCGTTTGCCCTTCACATAGAGACATGGGTCCATGTGTCCCTGAGCCAGGACACTGACTGTCACTGGGAGTGCTTCCTGCACCTCAGTGGGGCTGAGGGGCATTAGATCAGATAGCAGGAAAAAATCCTTCCCTGGATAAAGGTGGTGAGGCCCTGGCACAGGTTGCCCAGAGAAGCTGTGGCTGCCCCATCCCTGGAAGTGTCAAGTTGGCCAAGTTGGGCAGAGCTTGGAGCAACCTGGGCTATGGAAGGTGTCCCTGCACAGGGCAGGGGGTGGAACGGGATGATCTTTAAGGTCTCTTCCAACCCGAACCAGTCTGTGATTCTGTGATTGTCTCCACCCTCGTAATTTGGTAATTTTGAAAAGTTCATTTATTTATTTTTATGTTTAAGTTTGAAGATAACGATGAATAACCCAAACCAGCCTTATTTTTTGCACCGAGTGTGGGCTGCGGGAGCCCGCGGGGGTCGCGGCTGTGCTGGGGGTGCCGGAGGCTGAGGAAGGGCCGGGCTGGGAGGGGCTGTGGATGGGCGGGACAAGGGAAGGCTGGGCTGAGGAGGGGCTGGGGTTGAGGAGAGCTGGGCCGAGGAGAGCTGGGCCGAGGAGAGCTGGGCCGGGCTGAGGAGGGCCGGGCTGGGAGGGCCATGCAGCGCTGCCAGGCGGTGCCGCAGCCCCCGCCCCTCACTCCGCCTCCTGCTCCCTCGGCCATTCCCACCCCGCCGGCTCCCAACGCGCTCCCGGAGCCCGCTGGAACGGCCCTGGGAGCGGCCGAGGGGCTGCTCGAGGTGAGGGGGAGCCGCGGGCCATCCCGGGGCCATCCCGGGGCCCTCCCGGGGCCCTCCCGGGGCCCTCCCGGGGCCCTCCCGGGGCCCTCCCGGGGCCCTCCCGGGGCCATCCCGGGGCCCTCGGGAAGCGCGGGGAGCCGGGTCTCTGCAGAGCCGGCCCTGCCCCGCGGCCCCGGGTCGGTGCTGGGGCACGGCCCGCGGGTCTCACTTTTGGCAGAAGTCGAACGACACTTGAATAAAGATGGTAATCGGATTTACCCCTTTCTTCTTCAAACAGCTCAATGACATCCAGAAAGAAGTTGCAGGGTCTTGTAGCTGCTACAATTACTCCAATGACTCCGGACGGGTGAGTTGTCAAAGTTGCACTGGTTACTGTTTCCTTAGACTTCTATTTTGCTTCTTTGGTGTTTGGAACTGATCTGCTTTGTTTCTTTCTTTTTCCTCCCCTCTTTCTGTTTTTCTTAAATCAGATCTCTGATGGGATGTGAGAACTGTTAGGTTGGTCCCATTAGGACCAGAGTGAGATTCCCTTTCCTCTGCCTCCTCCTGTTGCCCAGCACTCGCTGTAGGTCTGGGTTGGGAGAGTTTGGATCAGTCTCACTTGTCTTTTTCTGCTGCTTTGTAGGTGCAAATTAAGTCATAGTAAGCTTATACGTGAAGAGTATTGCAGTGTTTTCACATCTGTTAAGGAAAACCACGGTCCTAGTTAAAAAGAGCCCTTGAGAGCTAGAAAATAATTGTCAGAATCTGAGGGCCTTTCAGATTCCACTTTACCCTAGCTAAGTCATGCATGTATTCGTGTGTGTGTATGTGTGCATGGGATTAGTCTAAGCCTGAAGCAAATACTGCAAGGACAGCACAGTTCTGAAAATAACATCCAATCGAAACTTGAAATTCAGCTTTCCTCAGAGCAGGGGTGGCAAACAGAACCCTCCTGACTGCATTTTGATGTTGCAAGGCAGAGTTTCTTGGAGTCAGCAGAGAACCCTGAGCTATGGTGGGGGATGTGCAGGATGTGTTTGTGTGTTTGAGGGAGATGGTGGAGATTTGCTAGTACAGACTTCCAAAAGTGAACTTCACTGTTCAGAAGTGCTGTAAAGCTTGGCACTGTCCCATCAGGGAACTCATTCAGTTGCAGGCACTGCTTTGAGTCTTGCTTTAAAGGAAACTTGGTTTTGATTTCACTTTTTATCACAACTCAAATTTATAGAAACATGGTATTTAGAGAGTGACCTGAGCCCTCTGCCTGGAATGAAAGCTCCTTGTCTGATATGATCTGGGAAGACAGATGTGGAATTTTGGGTGACATGTAAAACCAGTCAAGGCACCAGAATTGACTTCCAGACTATAGGGTTTGTCTGTATATTTAACAAATTAAAACAACAGCCAAATATTATACAGTGGTAAACGAAACAAGTTTGTCCTACAGAGAAGATAAACATAGAATTCTATTTCCCCTGTTTGTTGGGAAAGTCTGTTGCTTTCCTCATCCTTTAATGAGAGAGAGAGAGAGGTCAAAGTCACATCCAGCAGATGCCATTTCAGTGTCTGTATCCAGAAGTAGTTTAACTATTTGCCAGCACTTGCACAAAATCTTTGTGCTCTCAAGAGGACTCCTGTTTCCCTTAACAGCTGAAAAGGTTTGAGTGGGTTCTGTTCTCTCATACCTCCCCAAAAAAGTCCTCTGCTGTGATGAGCCTGCAGTAATTCCCAATTGGGATAAAAGGTTGGAACTACTTGTCAGGAGGAAGAGAAACTGGAAGAGGGAATTCAGAGCTGAGCTGTTACCTCAGATGTTAAATAGATGCTGAGGGTATCATACCTTGGAGTATTCTGTGTGTGTACAAATGCAAGGCTTCAAAATACATGGGGTTTTTTTGTTCCTTAATGACTAAGTTAAAGAGAACTGTGGGTGGAGGCTTATGGTTGCTGTGATTCCTTTCTCTGCAGACAAATTAACCTTCCGGTGATCCGTCAGTACGTGGATTATCTGGTAAACAAGCAGAATGTGAAGAATGTTTTTGGTGAGTGTTTCTTTGACTGAAACTGTGTTACAGCCCTTCTGCCTGGATGGAAATCCTGTGGTATCTCACCTGATAAGAGCTGTAGTGGGGGGAACTGTGGATGTGGGATCATCCTGGCCATTTATATTCACCGGTGGAGAGAGAGCAAGAGACACTTAAGGCATCTGCTTTTGCCCACATCCCATTTCTGTGTGGGATAAAATAAGTGTTGCCCTCACAGATGACAGTCCCAGAGGTGAATGGATAATGTGTTGGCAGAGAAGGCTCCCTGAGTGATTCTCCCCAACTCAAAAAGTGTCAGTTCTTGTCTTCAGTGGAAACCATGTGTGCAGGTGAGGCCTCAGCCAGTGTGTTGTGTGTTGAAACAGTGAATGGCACGACAGGAGAAGGCCTGTCCCTCAGCATCCAGGAGAGGAAGCAGCTGGCAGAAGAATGGATGTGCCAAGGAAAGGGCAAGTGAGTAGCTGAGGGGGAACAGGGGATTCCAGATCCCATTATGATATCAGCATGCCTTGACTGGACAGCCAAATTTGCTGATGCCTTTTCCTGGCTTCCCCTTAAACTCTTGACATCTTAATTTCAGCTTCCTAATAAAATGCTGAGATTTGCCCCTCCTGACAGCCTTGCAGGTACAACAGTGAGGAGTCACACATGATCCATGCTTGCAAATGTGATTTTTTTTCCCCACCACCTGTCGCTTGTCACTGTTGCCGTTTTCCCTGTGTGTCTGTAGTCAGGTCAGCACAGGCTCAGATCCTTTCTAGGTTCTTGTTCTGTGGCTCCCCAAGCTCATTTTGGCAGCCTGGCATTTTTCACCATCACTGAAACCTCTCCAAACCTTCTGAATTTGGTTCTTTTTTTGGTGCAGATTGGATCACGTGATCATTCACGTGGGAGCACTGAGCCTGCCGGAGTCCCAAGAGCTGGTGTGTACATGATGTGATCCCTTTTCACTGTGTGTGATAAATATAAGCAGATTTTACCTTCAGGTACTTTCCACTCTGTCTTTTACAGGCAAGACACGCAGCAGCCATAGGTGCTGGTGGCATTGCTGCCATAGCCCCCTTCTTCTTCAGACCCACAAACAAAGGTGAGTGCATGTGATTGCTGAGGCCTTTTTATTGCACTCCAAACCTTTTGATATCATCTCCTTTCTTTGGAAAATGTTCTGGTGGTAATGTTTGCACACTTGTCACGGAAAAGCAAAACCTACAAGAAGTGGTTTTTAACGATGAGGATTTTAAAATTCTGCTGGTAAGAAGTGGGAAAGATGTCTTTTGGGATGTGTTTTGTTAGTGTCTTGTAAAAGGAAGTCATAATAATTCTTTGATTCTTAAAATGGTACAAGAAAATTGTCCAAAAACCTGTTCATCATCACCACTGAGCAACACCCTGGGGAGGTGACTGTGACCTTGATCCCTTGTTACACACAAGTGATCCTGGTGAATCCACTTGGCTCACAGGTCTGGCACACGTGAGAGCAGGTCTGAGTGACAACTGCAAGAGAATGAATGAGTTACTGAAATTGCTTTGGTTTAACACATGTGCTGTCTTTGCCTTCCTTAAGGTCTTGCCCTGATTTTTGTCACATTTGATGTGTTAATGCCGTGTGAAGGGTTTTATATGTATGGTCCACAGGCTGAAGCCTCTCCACAGCCCCTGGCTGTGAATCTGAACTGTGTGTCCCTATGGAATGCCTCCTTCTCTTATGGGATATCTGCTTTCCTTCCAGGTGAGCTGGTCTCTCTCTTACAGAAGGTCGCGTCTGAGGCCCCTGATGTTCCATTTTATTACTATCACATTCCTCCTCTGACAGGTGTGAAGAGTAAGTACAGAGTACAGATCTTGTGGTCATTTGCTCTGGACAGCAGGTTATGTGGTGTTTCTGGATGTATGGATTTACAATCAGTCTTAAATATGTTGTTGCCAGTTTGTGCCTAAGCTTTCACTTATCCGGGGTTTTGTGTTCTGATTTGGTAAAAGAGTCTTGCTTTTTGTTGTCATACTTGTTGTTTCAGAGCTGTATAGTTTACTAGGTTTAGGCCTATTAAACAACTTGTAAAGTGTTAAGAATCCCTCCTGGGGAGCCCCAAACAGGGCTGTGTTCCTTCACATGAGCTTGCTGTCCTGCACAGTTCGTGTGGAAGAGTTGCTGGAGGGAATAAAAGAACAGATCCCCACCTTCCAGGGCGTGAAGTTCAGTGACACGGACCTCCTGGACCTTGCACAGTGTATACACAAGAATGAAGCACAGCAGCTTGAATTTCTTTATGGGGTGGATGAGGTAAGGGGCTCCTCCATGTATATTAATAACTCCTCCTAAGGCATTCTCTTGCTTCAGCCTTGGGCAAAAATAACCCTGGACACTCAGTGCCGGGCACTTTCGCTGCTCCCTCCCACCACCCCTTTTTTATTCTTTATTTTGTTACATGAAGTAAATCTTTTTTTTTTTACTTTTTTTTCTCCCCCCACCCCAAACTAGCAACTGTTGGGTGCACTGGCAGTAGGGGCAGATGGAGCAGTTGGCAGGTCAGTATGGCTTGGACTCCTTCCCCTGCACACACACACTGTGGTGTTGTATCTTCCACTGTATTTCCCTGACTTTCTTCTGCCACCACAACGGAGGATTTTACAGGGTAGGGATGCACAGAGGCAAACAGACACATAATGTAGCCCCAGTCCTAGTGATGGGACAGTCATATACCCTGGGGATCTGAGCCACTGGTTCTTTGGGTGATTAGTGCTGCAGTGCCTAAGCTGGCCCAAAGGTTTCAACGTACTTTTCATCCTCACAGCAACTTTAGAAGTGATCCCTACTTCAATCTTCATTATATGTGTAAGGAACCAAAACACAGAGAGGTTAAAATCATTACTTGACATGAGAAGTCTGTGAGGAAAAGGGCTCTGCCAAGTTTATTTATCTTCTGCCCCTCTTACCAGGCTGCTTAGATGAATTACTCTGTGTTATCCGTGTTCCATTTAAAGGATCCATTAAATGAACAAGCAGCTGGAAAATGGAGATTGATGAATCTGCTCTCTAAACTCTTCTGTGGGGCTTGTCATACTGCATATGCTTGATCACACATAGATTGCACAAATCTCTCTTAATAATTACATTCTTACCCTGTCAACAGCAAAAGCCTGTGGTTACTTGCTTTGTTTCTTTGGTTTTAAGTTCCTCCTTTGCATTTACCAGTTCTATTTTTGGTTTGTTTTGGGGTTTTTTTTGGTTTTTTGGCAGCACATACAACTATTTGGGCCGACAAACCAATCTGATGTTGGAAGCCTTTGCAAAGCCAGACCTCGCCTTGGCACGGAAGTATCAGGTACAGCATCTCCCCTGGCCCCTGGGGAGCAGCCTCCAGCTCTGCTGGGGCTGTTTTCCATCTGTTTGTCATCCATACCCTGATGTAGCTTTATTAAAGGAAAGTCCTTCCAGCTCCACCCCCCCTGCTTGTTACTATTGCTCCTCAGCTCTTGGACCAGTCCTTACAAACTTTTATCTGAGATCTGCCTCACTTACCCTTCAACTCTCTAATCTCATCCATGCCAGTGAGTCTTTTTCCTTGAGCAAGCCTGTGGGGAGCAAGCCCCTTGGCTAGGAATATTCTGGGGATAGCCTACATGATGTAGGGCAGAAAGCTGTCCCAAAACAGCTCTGCCTTCACCCCTCTTGGTCTTGGGCAGCTTGGAGATTTGTGGGGAGTTCTGAGCCATCCGTGCACAATCTGTACCCAATGTTTTCGTGGGACATTTGAGGCATCCCTCCCCTATTCCAATGGAATTCAATTAGTATTTCCCATAGACTGGCCCAGTGGCCAAGGGCTTTTCTCAAAGCTGGGCTACAGTTGTATAAAGTATTGATATCATAATATCTTTAGATGCCTTTACACCTTCAAACTTGGAGGTGTTAATAAACTGCTGTTGGTCTTTTCTAGTTTCTCACTGGGGAGTTTCTCAGCTTTGTCATCAAACTGGGTAAGTAAACTGGACAATCACTGACTGTTTCACTCGTTATGTCTAAAGATGTGGACTTGGTGCTCCTGAAACTCTCATGTTGCTGCACTCTTGGAACTTCCTTCCTGAAAGATTTCACAGTGAAAAACTGTTGCATCTGTGGTTTCCCAACTTAGCAGAAGCTGGGCAGAGGGAGCTGACCAAGCATCCCTGACAGATACCACTCTCCCTTCCTTCCTTCCTTCCTTCTGCTGTGAAATCTCACAGATTTAAAGCTGGGACTCTGTGATTTACTCTTTTTCTTACCCTGACTTTCTGTGGGTTGTTTTTTGGTAGGTTTTGGTTTTTTCCTTCTGTCTCCACAAGTTGATTTCTTTATTTCTACAGTCATTTCTCTGAGATGGTGGTGCCCAAGGAGGAAAACAGCTCTGATACTTCTCTTTCCTTCCTTGCTGTAATTTAAGAAGGACTTTTTTCAAGGCTGTACAAGGCCAAAACATTTTAAAATGGAATGATTTTTAGAAACAAAATCGAGCTTAAATACAACAAGTCATTAAAACCAACCAAGTCAGAATGGTGTAGGGAGACTGAATCACACAAGAAATTAAATTAAATCAGACACTTAATGAAGAGAACTGTTCACTGTGGGTTTGCTGGGATATGCAAGCCCTGCTTAATGTAGCTGAACTTTAGTGCTTGATTTTATTTCTTGGGTTCAAAGTCAGAGCAATTGCATTATTTTTTAGCCTTATAGATAAAGAGGCAAACACTGAATTTCCAGAGCTATGGACAGAGAGCAGGATGTTACTACTCCCAGGGTTTGCCTTTGCAAGAATCTGCATTGGGGGTTGCCTGTATATAAATAAATGTAGTAAGCAGGTGTAGTTTTTACTGTAATGCCTTTTCTGACTCCCAGCTCACTTCCCTCTTCTTAGCCACGCTGTTCTGACTTCCAAGAAATACTTCAAGCCTGGTTGATGCTGGATTACACAGGAAATCCATGCTGCTGCTTTTATTGGCACCTGTTTCAAGGCTGCTTTAAGAAAGATGGTCTGCAAATGTCCTGATTTTGCTTTTGTCTGCCCAGGTTTTGGTGTTGCACAGACTAAAGCTGTAATGACTTTTGTTTCTGGCATTCCCATGGGACCTCCTCGGCTTCCACTCCTTGGTGCCTCCGAGGAGTTCATTGCCAAGGCCAAAGCCAAGCTGGACAGCATTGTCTGGCCTGATGGTGACTGATCACACAGAATCCTGGAATCACTGAGGTTGGAAAAGACCTCTAAGATCGAGTCCAGCCTTTAACCTGACACTCCTGGGTCCACCCCTGAGCCACGTGCCCAGGTGCCACATCTACAATGCTGTTCACTTCCACGTGGATCTGGAGGTTCCTTTGCTGGGATTCTCTGCCATGTGGCACATTCCCCACGTGCTGGGCTGGAATTTCTTTCAGGGAATTGGCAAAGTGCCCGAGCCCCTTGCTCTTGGGGCTGCCTTTGCTGGGGCACGTGTGGCCCAACACTTTACACTGCTCCTCTGGAGCTCTGCACATTCCAGGTCTAGCTGGTACCTTTTAATTAAAAAATAGCAATTTTTCCCCAGTTGGAGGGGCTGACTGCTTTTGTCTAGAAAGGAGGAAGATCTGGCTCCACCCTCCCTCCAGCTGGATGATATTTTGTCCTCTCCATGAGCACAACACTGTGTTTAAACAACAGTATGGCACATCAGGTTGCTCAGAGTGGTATCTGTTTGTCAGAGTCACTGGGACTGTGCATGTAAAATCCTGCTTTTGTCTGATCTCTTTGTGTTCATCCACCTTAATGCCAAATTAAACATCCCTTTTGCAACAACAAGCTTTGACTTTCTAATAAGCAGCTATTTCTCCATTTGTTTTCCTTAGGACAGGAACAAAGCCAAGACTGAACTGTGCATCTCTCTATCCCAAATGCTGAATGCAGAATGCTGTCTGGCAGGTTAGGAAGTCAGAGAATCAGAGAACCACAGAATGGATTGGGTGAGAAGGGACCACAAAGCCCATCCAGTGCCACCCCCTGCCATGGGCAGAGACACCTTCCACTGTCCCAGGTTGCTCCAAGCCCTGTCCAACCTGGCCTTGGACACTTCCAGGGTTGGAGCAGCCACAGCTTCTCTGGGCAACCTGTGCCAGGACCTCCCCACCCTCACAGGGAAGGATTCCTTCTCACTATCCCATCTAACCCTGCCCTCTGGCAGTGGGAAGCTGTTCTTCCTTGTCCTGTCATTCCAGGCCCATGTCCCAAGTCCCTCTCCAGCTCTCCTGGAGCCCCTTTAGGGACTGGAAGGGGTTCTAAAGTCTCTCTGGAGCCTTCTTTTCTCCAGGTGAACTCCCCTGACTCCAGTGCAGAGGGGCTCCAGCCCTTGGAGCATCTCCATGGAATCACAGGGAATGCCAGAACTGTTATGGTTGGAAGGGACTTCAGGAGATTATCCAGTCCAACGCCCCTGCCAGGGCAGGGTCACCTGGATCGGGTGGGTTTTGGGTTGTCTCCGGTGAGGGCGCTGCCCGGGGTGCTGCTCAGGCTCTGCCCCGCGCTGAGGGGCGGGGGCTGTGCCCGCTCCGCTGGACCCTTCCCGGCCGCCGTCCCGCCGGGCCCGCGCAGGCGCTGCTGCCGCACCTGCCGGGCGGCGCTGCCCCGGTCTCCCGGAGCCTCGGGCCCCTCACGGAGCCCCGGCCCGTCCGGCCATGGGGGACGTGAAGAACTACCTGTACGCCTGGTGCGGCAGGAGGAGGGTCATGCCGGCCTACGAGATCCGCGCCGCCGGCGGCCGCGGCCGGCAGACCTTCATGTGCGAGGTGCGGGCCTGCCCCGCCGGGGACGGGGCACAGCGGCTGTGCCGGGGCCCTGAGGGGCGCAGGGGCTTGGCCGGGGCTGTGCGGGAGGTCTGCGGTCCTGCCGAGGGTCTGCAGTCCTGCTGGGGCTGTGCCTGCGGTCTGGGGTCCGTGACGGGCATCTGGGGGCTCCGAGCGGGTGTGGTGCCCTGCCGGAGGTCTGAGGGGCCCCCGCCGGGGGTCCGGGGTCCGTACCTGTGTTCTGGGGGTGTTGCCGGGGCGCTTGGGAGCCGTGCCGCGGTCTGGGCTCTGCCAGAGGGAGCCTGCGGCCGCGGCGGGATCTGGGCTCGCTACCGGGAGGACCCTGGAGCTGTGCCGGGGATCTGGGAATGTTGCCGGGGGCAGGTGATCGGGGACACTGTCGGGGGTTTGGGTGTCTGGGCTCTGCCAGGAGGATGTGGGGGCTCTTCCAGAGGGAACCTGCGGGCCCAGCCGGGGTCTGGGGTCTGTGACGGGGGGGACCCTGCCGGTGCAGGCTTGGGGCTTGCCAGAGGGAACCTGGGGCCAGAGCGGGGGGCCTGGGGGTCGTGCCGGGCTCTGGGGGTTCTGCCAGAGTGGTCGGGGGTCCTGTCCTGCCCGGCTGTGGGGGTTCGCTGGGAGCCGAGGGCTCAGGCAGGGCCCACAGTCCCGGCCGTGTGTGCACGGTGTGAAGGGAGGGGCAGGAGGGAAGCAGCCGGAAGGATGCTGCCACAGGGAAAAGGAATCGGTTTTCCTAAGGGTGGTGAGTGTCTAAACACCGTGTGTGTGGTCCTTCTCGTGTGTCACCTTTGCAGAGAGCTTTGGCCTGCGGTTGAACTTGAGATGAAATGTCTCAAAGGATTCCTGTTGGAGTGGCTCCTAGGCTAGGCTGTAACTCTGCTCCTGCCTCTGGATAATGTGGGTGAGGGAGCTGTGAGTTCAGGTTGGCTCTGAGAAGGAGCTGGCACTGAGTGTGCAGGCTGGGTCAGTTTGTGGGCAGGGCCATGCATTTGCAATAAACACCTTGAATTTGTCATTTTACCCTTCCTTCCCATTTGTCTTCCCTGTCAATAGCAAAATCAAGAAGCACAGTAATATTAAACCACTTTTCAGGGTGTTATAACTGAGATGGAGCATTACTCAGGTGGAGTGGTTTTACGCACAGTTAGATTAACAGAATCCCAGAATGGTTTGGGTTGGAAGGGACATTAAAGCCTATCCAGTGCCACCCCCTGCCACGGGCAGGGACACCTTCCACCAGCCCAGGTTGCTTCAAGCCCTGTCCAACCTGGCCTTGGACACTTCCAGGGATCCAGGGGCAGCCACAGCTTTTCTGGGCAACCTGTGCCAGGACCTCCCCACCCTCACAGGGAAGGGTTCCTTCCCAATATCCCATCAAAACCTACTTGCTGTCAGTTTAAATCCATTCTCTCTTTTTCTGCCACTCCACACTCTTGTAAAAACTAAAGTATATAAACTAATCTATATATAGTATATTATACAATATATGTATATAACATAGTGTATTATACAATATATGGTTTTTGTGTGTTGATGCCCCATGAACATCCATGGAAACTTAACAGGTGAAAGGATCAGTCTCACTAAAGCATTCTCTGTTGCTGATTTTCACAGCATGGCTGTGAATCCAGTACAGTTACTGGTTGATTGGAGGTATCATTGTCCAGGACATAGAATTGCTGCTGTAAAGCAAAAAAAAATCAGAAATCATGTTTTTATCTGCAAGAATATGGAGCTAAGTTTGAGGGAACACTGGCTCACTCCTGTCCTTGTTGTCCGAGGGTTTGGGATTAAGGTTGAGGAAAGTGACCCTGGGCAGGGTTTGCTGCTGTGTGTTGCCAGGGTCTCTTCCTGCACTGATTCTTCTTCTTCCCCAAGGTTTTGGGAAGCACTTGTGCTCTGAGAATAGAAGTTTTCAGAATGTGGGAGTCTCTTTAGTAGGCACAAAGAATGCAGTCAAACCCTCCAGAAATACATGGCTGTATTTAGTGGTACATAACATTAGTGATATTACTTCTGCTGCATTTATGAGCGAGCAGCCTTTGGTGTTTGAGCCAGAGCTGCTGGTTTCCAGGCCCCTGTCACCCAGGCAGCTGTGTGTTGTTCCCTGCAGGTCCGAGTGGTAGGGTTCAACTACGTGGGCATGGGCAACTCCACCAACAAGAAGGACGCGCAGAGCAACGCTGCCCGAGACTTCATCAACTACCTGGTGCGGGTGAACGAGATGAAGAAGGATGAAGTCCCTGCTTTTGGAGTAAGCTGCTCTTTCTCCTTGCCAGAGCCTGACCTTTCCTGGCAGTGGGGTGCTCCCAACTGTGCTTCACCCCGGAGTTCAGTCCCCTGTGCAGCAATGAGGATGGAGCGTGAGGGACTTGTGCTGGCAAGCTGGGATACATGCAGAATATCAGGGAATCATGGAGTCATTCAGGGTGGAAAAGATCCTTAAGACCATCGAGTCCAGCTGGATGTTGTAGGATGATCTGGTTCAAGCAGCTGCGAGTTGAGCTACAAAGCTGGTGAGGCTGGAAAGAACTCAAGAGTCCCTGTGAGGTACAGCCTGACTTTAAAAATGCTGAGTACTCACACCTGACACTGGGACTTGTTTTAGATACTTATTATAATATATATATAAAAAGTCCTGTGTACTTTAAAAAAATGACATCAAAAAAATGTAATCACAGATACCTCAAACCAGACATTGAAAATCTGGCGTTTTTTTGAAGCATAACTGCTTGCAGCCACAGCTCCTCAGGTGTGTGACAGGATCTCTGCTTTTTGTGATGTTGTGTGAACCATCAGCAGACACTAGCACATAAAGGCTGAGGAGGAGGAGGGTATCTCTGTCATTGCAGCAATTTTAGAGAAAAAGTAAAGTAAATATAAAGTTATGTGTTATCTGCTGGGAAGGAAGAGAATAATTCAGTTTTCTCAGCCTTCTTGCCTCGTTAGCCTGGGTGAAAGCCAGTGGGAACAGGACTGATATTTAGGTTTTGATGTGCCAGTTAGTTCGTGGCAATTCAGTGTGCAAACACCCACAGTTGTGTTCCTTCCAGTTTTTAAGGGGCATTACTATTGGGGTTGCTACTGGATAGTAACTGTTGCATATTTACTGGGGATAACTACTCTGTAATGTTGTCTGAGCTCTTTAAACTGCCTGAACAGTTTTGAGCTGAACAGCAAAACTTCTCTACCAATGTGGTGAGGGTTTTCCTTCCTTCCCTTCCCCAGCCAGCCCCAAGTGACACCCCTGATGGAGCACAGGAAGCAGCTAGAGATGTCCCTGGTTCCACTTCAGCTCTGGGAGGACCCCTTCCTCCACATTTGCTTTTAAAAGGTGAAGTAGGTAAGGCTGAGAACTGTAATTTGGGTGTATTTGGGTGGTGATTTTTCTCCCAAATACTCTGCAGACAGGAGACATAGTTTTGGGGCAGAGGTGTGAATGACTGTGAGATTGCCAGGAAATGCCTCTCCAGTGCTGACAACATGTTTGGGGGGGGGTTATTTTATTTTTGTTTGTTTTTGTCCATGTGATAGGCAATGGCCCAGGTGCAGCACCTGGAAACTCTGGCAGTCATGGAGCTCAGTGGGATCGGGGTGCGAATTTGCAAGATTATTATTCAAGGAAAGAGGAGCAAGAAGGTCAGGAGGTAAGTCATGCTCTGGAATTCTCCTTTAGTTCTTAAATAGGTATCTGTTTCACCCCCTTCAATTTGTTACTTGCATTTGTAATCAAGCTTGGAGTTTTCATTTGATATCTTGCTGTTTTAACTTAAGCTGCAGCTTTACTTGCTGGCTTTTAACAAAGGTAATTTGCTTAAGCTAGGAACAAAATAAATCACTCTGGATACTGGGAACATCCAAGTGTTTGTACAGACATTTTCTTGTGAAAATAAGGAATTACTGAGGACTCTTTGGCATTTTCTGTAATGCCTCAATTATTTTATAGAATCTGGGTGAGTTATTTGAAAGACTTTCTGTAAGAATTTTTAAAACTAGTAAATGATACTCTTCTTTTCCATATTAGACCTCAGAGTCAGAAGTGGACTTAAATGCTGACCTTCATGGGGGTTGGACCTTGGAAAATGCCAAGGCACGTCTGAACCAGTTTTTCCAAAAGGAGAAGATCCAGGAAGAATATAAATACACTGAAATGGGGCCTGATCACAACAGGTTTGGTAGTTTTAGTCACTGTCTGTGTACAAAGGGTTTGGTGACAGTGGCTGTTCACACTTACTTTTAGTGCTCCACAATGTTCTTTGCCAGGACCAACAACATCCCTAAATTTGCTTATGTAGAAATCAGCTTTAAGGACATTTTATTTCTCTTTGTATTACAATTAACTTTTTAGACAGTGGAATCTTCTACTGGAAAAATTAGTTTGGCAGAATCTTCCCAAAGGAGTTTTGAGGGTTTCCCTTGAGACCAGCTGGATATTACTCTTTCTTGACTTTGAGCCCATTCCATCAGAGAATTTGCATGTGTTTCCCCAAATGGAAATAACTCATAGCAGATTGTGCATAAAGAATTGATGGTTTTTATTACTTTAGCCCTGGAAACAGTCTCTACAAATCATCAAAACTTCAGGACATTGTATTTCTGGTGAAATATGGTGATGCTTTGTGGCCAGAAACAATGGCATGCTGCTGCTGCTGCTGGGTTTGGGTTTTTTTGCATTGTGTAAACTTGTGTTCTATGAGAGTTGATGTTTTTAGAAAGACAAGAGAATTTTCTTATTACAGCCTTTCATGAGAGTCTCACTTGCAAGACTTCTGGTATTCTTTTCTTGAGTCTTCCAAGCATTTAGAATATCTAAAATATTTGTATCGGTGCAGAAAGCTGTAAATTCTCATTTAAAACTTGTCTTCAAGTCACTTCATCTCCATTTATGTCTCTCAGGCAAGGCCATTTCTGTCCCTTAAATGTGAGCAACATAAAAAGTTAGTTTGTGCAGCGCTAGGAATTTAAGATATACTTGTTGCAGGCTTAGTTTCTGAGCATTTCCTTGCTCCTGTAGCTCAGGGAATTTTTGTGCAGCCCATTTCAGGTTTTTACCTTCTGCAGGTAAAGGCATTAAAGCCCTTGTGTTTTAATGTAGGTAGTCTGGAGCAGAACGAGGTGACCACTGATGACAGTATGTTTCTCAGCCTGGCTATTGTTCTTCCAGAGGGCATTTCAGAGTTTGCTGTTTACTGGTTATCCAGAGAAGGTTGTGTGAGTTTCCCTGGATGGAATGGCAGAAGGGGGAACTCACCAACTGCTGTAACATCTAATAAACAGTCCTAGTGTTCTAGGGCTTGTTAAGACAGAGCAAACTGCTGGATTTAATCCTTTTGTTGTGTGTAACAGGAGAGGGATAATTTCAGGTGTTTTTGGAGTTTTGAGGATGGTTATATAGTTTAGGTAGGTTTTTTTTAAGAAATACCAGTTGCCATGCATCCTTCCAGTCTGTTTTGGGGCTTTTTGAGTAATGATCAGAGATACTGACTATAAAAGAATTATAACAGATCTGTCAGCCTTGCTCTCAGGCGTTTGTGGTCAGTTAATCATATTCATGGTCTAAGAGCTTAGTAATAACTGGGAAATTTGGATTCAGAAACTTTGATTATGACAGGAGGGTATGAGTTGTAAATCTAAAGACAAAGCGTGAACTCAACATTAAGGGGTGGGATGAGGCTCCTCCGTGTCGGGATTCCATCGGAAGCGTGGGATGCCTTTGCCTGCTCCCGTTCCTGCTGGAGAGCGACACCGCAGATCTGTGCGCGCTGGGCCAGGGAATCACGTGGGACTCTGCTGCAAACTGATTTCTGGTGTTGCTGTTCTCCCCTCAGGTGGAGGAGAATGAGATTGAATGCTGACTGTAGGCCTGGCTGAGAAACATACTGTCATCGGTGTCTTAGGTGGCCGTTGTGTCCCTGAGAGCCAGTGGCCTTCGACCCCTGAAGCCACTGTGCCTGAAGGTCAGTTCGCTGGTAGTACAGGAAGGAGCTCGAACCTGAAATTTAAAGCTCTCACTTAACCTTTCTTATTGTTTGTTTGCAGCAAGAAATGAAGGACACGGGTGCCAGGCTCTGCCTGCAGCTGGGCAAGTGCCAAGGCCCAGTTTCCAAAGAGGATCTCAGTCCAATAGAGCCCAGTTACATGTCTTGACTCATGTTTGCCAGGCTAAATCCTGTCTTACAAAAATTGGGCTTTAATTTTTCATCTGGCAAACACAGGCTTAGGTCTGGGATTCTTAAAAATGTGGATCTGCTTTCCATACTCCTCTGTTGAATGTTATTTTTTACTTTAAACCTAAATTCTTTACTCAGTGTGTGGTGAGGCCCTGGCACAGGTTGCCCAGAGAAGCTGTGGCTGCCCCTGGATCCCTGGAAGTGTCCAAGGCCAGGTTGGATGGGGTTTGGAGCAACCTGGGCCGGTGGAGGGTGTCCCTGCCCATGGCAGGGGGTGGGGCTGGATGAGCTTTAAGGTCTCATCCCACCCAAACCATTCCATGATCCTATGACTCTGTGATCAGTGGACCTTTAAATGAACTGGTCCCATGCCTGCTAAGCAAACTATGAGGTTTGCTGCACAGACTTACCTTGAGGAACTCTGTTACTCAAGTAACAAGTTACTCAGTAAGTTAAAGTGCTGCTGTTCCCAGACTATGGCAATAAGGGAATGGAAAGTCATGCAAATTCAAGAGTTCTGTCTCTTCCTGTGCAGATAAGTTCAGTGGTCTGTGACTGAATGACCTGGTTTGGTTTTGGCTGTGCTCTGAGCTGGCCAAATGTGGCAAAAAGCAGAGTTGCTGTATCAAATGTTGCTTCTGAGTTAAACACAGGCTACTAGTGAGTTACTAGTGTTATACTAGTATCTAGTCACTAGTGTGATTAGTGATTAGATCTAATAATCTTGTGATTAGATCATCTAATCGCTAATGTGGGATACAGTTAATGGTACAGTGGGATGCACATTAATGTTACATTAACATTCTACCTGCTTTATAATTGTTGCCTTAAACTGGGACAGCTCAGAGCATATTTCCTAATAATGAGGCTTTAAATTTCAGTGCTGAACAGTGGCATTTGCAGGATTCTTCTTATCAAATCTATTGGTTCTGTTGATGGCAGGTGTGTTACTGACTAATTTAGGGTTGAAGGGACTAAAAGCAGTCTTATTTTACCTTGGTCACTGATGAGTTAACAGTTTCTAACTGAGGACACAGGTGTCTTTGCCTAGAGATATTGGAAAGATTGAATATTTTTGCAGTGTCAGCTATTGGTAACTGTACCTTTGTGTTGTTTCTCTTGCAGGAGCTTTAATGCAGAAATGACCATTTATGTGAAGCAACTGGGCAGAAGTAAGTGTTCCTGTTTAGTTTTTAACTTACCAAGAGAGGGGTGTTGGTACAGAGGAGTGTTTATGGGTACAGACTTTATCATAGTTACGTGTTGGAGCCACTTCCAGAGGTGAGGGATGCTCTGTGTGATGCTGCTGTGACTGACGGGCTCCCGCAGCTCTGACCTCTGTGTGCCACAGGGATCTTCAGCCGCGAGCACGGCTCCAACAAAAAGCTGGCAGCACAGTCCTGTGCCCTCTCCCTGGTCAGGCAGCTCTACCACCTGGGGGTCATCGAGCCTTACTCTGGGCAGACAAAGAAGAAAGGAGAGTCGGTGAGTTTGGGAGGAGGGGCAGGAATTACTGCTTTCCCTCCATGACGCAGAAGCGCTGCCGGAAACATGAGTGAGTTGGAGTCTGCTCTCTGCGTGTAACATCTTACAAGTTACTGATTTGTTTCTTTAGTTTAGCAGCTCTTTCTGTTCTGGCCTGTGATTTGGATCAGAAATAGAACTTCATGGGTATGTGAATGGAGCAGTAACTAATTTTAAATGAAATAGTATTTGTAACAGATGGTTTTTTCAGTCGAATGTTTCTACAAGCTTAAATATTTCTGTTTATGCCCAACTGTTTGGATTCATTCTCTGGCACCTGAGCATTTGCTGACTTTCAAATCTTATCTATCTACATATATATACACACACCCCCCAAATAATATGTATTATTTAGGTGTTCAGTAACAACTTTGAGAATGTGTTCCTCAGAAATTAAACTCAAATATTTAAAAATACAGGTTCTTATTTGATGAAAAGTCACCAAAACGTTTCATGAATGTGAATTTTGAAGCGATGATACTCTTCGGCCCTGTTTGATGGCTCAGCCCACAGTTCTGGTTCCCAGTGTGTGTGTTTTTGTGCACAGTGACGTGTAGTTTTTCAATATTTCCTAGCTGGAACCCTATGAGGTGTCACTGTCTCCTGAGTTAGAAAATCAGCTGCAAAAGACTGTCCGGGAGCTGTCCCTGGAGATTGTGCCTTTGGTGAGTGTGTGGCTCAGGTACTCCAGTGTGTAACATCACACCTGCTCGTTTAATACACTCACTGTCTTTGCCCTCTCTGCTTTTGCATTTACAGCCTGAAGATCCCAGTAATCCCGTTCTGATCAACGTTGGAAAGTTGGCCCATTTCGAGCCATCGCAGAGACAGAGTCACATGGGAGTTGTTCCCTGGTCACCACCTCATTCCAACTGGAACCCTTGGACCGGCTGCAATATTGATGAGGGTCCTCTGGCAAATGTAAGATTAGCTTAAAAAATTGATTTGTTGATTGTTTTCCCCGTGCTTCCAGGACTTTTAAATGCTTCTCCCACCAGGATTTCAAGTATAAGCTATACCAAAGGAGAAAACAGTCCACTGATAAAATTTCTTCCCTTATTGACCTGGAGGCAGGGAATTCTTTGTGTTCACTTTGTGTTCCACTAGGTCCTGGAGCAGCAGTGTCTTGAGTGTCCCAATTCTCTGCTTTGTTTCACTTTTTACTTCCCATTGTGCAGCCCATACAAGGCTTATAATTGAAATTCCAAGGTAAGATCATGGACATGTCCTTCATAATTCCTTAGCTTCTCTTTCCCATATTTCCATGCTAGGACCTTCTTTTCTGGGAGGAGAAACTGCTCCAAGCCAAGTGTCACTACACAATCAGCCAACTTTCTTATTTTTTTGTCATTTCTAGTCCCATTCAGCCCAGAACAAATGAAAAGCAACAATGTGGCCTGGTAGAATGAGGGAAAAGGGGAAAATTACTGGGTTGCCAAATTCAGAGGGTAATTTGGTCTGTCTGGTAAGAAAAGACTCTTGGGGCATGAACTTGAGTTTCCTACAGCAGAGAACCAGAGTGCTTATGGCCAAAACAGTAATTTAATACTTTCTTTCACTCGAGTTTTTTCTATAAATTACATTAATTTAACATTGATCATTATGTACTGACTTTTAAAAAATATGGAGCTGATGTAGATTTGAGTGGTGTTGTTTTAAACACATGAGCAGGATATATGTGGACATTGCACACTGAGCTGAGTTCAGGATTTCTCTGTGCTAGTCGTGGTGCACAAACTTATTTGCAGCAAAATCAATTTGCCCTTTGGTAACAAATTTGAATTTCTTTGCAGTTCTCTGGTAGTTGAAATACAGGAGTTGCCTGATGAATTTCCCTCTCTGTTCACTTTTCCCTTTTCAGCTGCTGTTCTGTGGGTGGCTTTGTGCTTACATTAGTTCATTCCTTACATTAAAAACTCCTGTCTGAGTGATCGTCTCATTTGTTTCCTGCTGAGTAGAGGGTGTTTTTCAAGCAGTGAAAATGTTTAAATTTAAACAGTTGTTCTTTTTCAGTGTTTGGATCCTTCTGAGAAACTTCTTTGAGGATGAATGTTTAATTTTAAAATGCTGGAATGAATGACATGAAATAGCTCATCAGTGTAACTGATTTCAGGGGGTTATGTAGGAAATGATGATGTTTGGGATCATTATGTTGGAGTGGCTGATTTGATATTGAAGTTAGGACATAGATACGGAGTCAAAAAGCCTCCCAACAATGTCTTGTACTTCCAGCTCACTCCAGAGCAAATAAGCATGGATCTGAAAAGTGATTTCATGTACCGTCTGGAGCAGGATCAGGAATTACAGAGGGTGAGTGTGCTTCCTGTGACATGTTGTGCTTGCACCAGTCTCTTTTTCTTCCAGAAGGGGTTGAACATAATGTCTACAAAGTGTGTAAGGCTGGATTTCAGCAGAAATACACACCACGTTTTCAGAAGGGCTGGATGTTCCGCTGGGATGGGTGTGGGGATGTGTTGTGCTGTGTCAGGAAAAAATGCAAGCTGTGATCTGTTCTTCCACAGCTTTTCCTTTGTATAGGGGAAAAGTGTAGAAAAGGGAAACAGGGTATGGATGTGGAGCAGAACAGGTTGATGTTTGGAGATTTCGGAAATGTGCTGGATTTTTTTTTTCCAGATCCAAGAAGAGAGAGAGGCCTTACCTCTGAAGAATTTTGAGAGTGAAATTCTGGATGCAGTCCGTCACAACTCTGTTGTTGTCATCCGTGGTGCCACTGGTTGTGGCAAAACCACCCAGGTGCCCCAGTACATCCTGGATGAACACATCAGAACCGGCCGGGCTGCCGAGTGCAACATCGTGGTGACACAGGTGGGGACACTGCTCACATGCACTTCTGGGGTGAACATGAGGAATCACTGGTCAGTTAGGGTAGAATCACAGGATGCTTTGGGTGGCACGGGACTGTAAAGCTCATCTCATTCCAACCTGGCCTTAAATGATTGAAGGATGTGCTGAGGAACCTGACTGTCATTGCAGGACATCGTTCGTAAAGGTTTCTCCTCAGTAATACAAGTAGGAGGAGCCTCAGCACTGTGTATGTCTTTATTTGGAGTCTTATTCTTTCACAGATCTTCAGTTTGGATAGTCTGGCTTGTACCTTGCCCAGGCAAAAGCAGATTGAGGGGAAAAGATTTGGCACATGCCAGCTGGTAGTTCCCATATATCCTCATATCCCTGCTCTGTGATTTCATGTGTAGAATTAACCATTTCAGAAGGAAAGCCCATGATGTTACACGTACTAGTGCTCAGTGATTACTCCATGAAGAAATCTGAGGGCAGGACACCTGTAGCACTTGCAGTTTACTTCCTTGCTTTGAGTGCTGTTGTGGTAAGGTTGCATAAGCTGGTGACTAAGTGAGGGCCCGTTCCCCCCAGCCCCGGCGGATCAGCGCGGTGTCGGTGTCGGAGCGCGTGTCCTACGAGCGGGGAGAGCAGCCGGGGCACAGCTGCGGGTACAGCGTGCGCTTCGAGTCCGTGCTGCCTCGGCCCCACGCCAGCATCATGTTCTGCACCGTGGGTCTGTACTGCTCCCTTACCTCTGCAGCTCCTTCCTTGTGGGTCTGCCCTCCGAGTTAGCAGCAAGAGCGGGGGTGTGCTTCGGTTAAAATTTGTAGGAAGCCTGTTTGAGGGGTTGAAAAGGGTTTTTTTGGGGTAGAGGTTTGCCGACGTGCTGTTTGCAAAGAAAGATTAAGGCTGTTGTTCAGAAGTCTGGTATGGTAGCACACAGAAATAATGCCCCCAAGAGGTGAAATTGCCCTGTGACTGTCCCCAGAAGACAGAAAGGGAGGCAGCAGTGGGTGGGAAGGGTGAAAGAGTCTCTCATGCTTCATGCCCTCCTGTCACTGGTACAGGTGAAGGCCTGGCAATTAGAGATGGGTTGGAAAGGGGGCCAGGCAGCCTGCACACTTCCTGAGTGTTAAACCAGGGGCTGAGAGGGGGAAGATTGATCTGATACAGGGACATTTACCTGCTGTGTCTTTCCAGGTGTTCTTCTGAGAAAGGTGGAGACCGGGATCCGCGGCATTAGCCACGTTATTGTTGATGAGATCCATGAGAGAGACATTAATGTGAGTGAGCTGCTGACCCCAGTCCTCATCTCTCTGCTCCTGTTTAACTTGTGGATGTGTTTGTGTGTGAGAGCAAACTGTGTCTTACTAAGGGACATATGTGTCAGTTTTCCATCCTCAGTAATGTTTTTAGAAACTCCTAATTACATGATTAGCAGAGCAAGGACTTGTGCTTCCTTGCTGCCCTCTTTTTTCCTGTGTCCTGGTCCCCTCTGGAGAACAGACCACCACAGCACAAGCACATCTTGTCCAAATGGGGGAGCACACTGCATGGCACTGTTACTTTTGAGTGCTGTTCCTACTGACAGGGTTGTATTACTGGTGATATTTTACAGACCCTGCAGGAGAATTTAGGGCAGGGATTGAATGTCATTTAGGAAATGGGGAACATTTTCTGTCCCCTTGATTATTCTGTATCAAGGTTTTCAGCCTTGCCACACCGAGAGTGAGAGAAACCACAAAGTTCTGACAAGATACTTAAGCTTGTTTGGACAGAATTTGGGGTCTCGTTTGGATGGAATTGCAACACACATTTTTCTCTTCATCAGTTAATTTTATGTTAATGATGTAAAATACAAGCTTGGAAATTTTGACTGAGATAGGAATTATACCTGTGGAACTAAGGGCCTGCCTAACTGCATGGCAAAACTAAATAAATGTCATGTTTAAACACAGCTATAAACTACTGCTCTACCTGCACAGAGTCATTCTTATTTATTTTATGAACTGTGGCTACTTATAGGTAAACCAAGTTTATAAAGACCTGAGGTTGTAATGTATTGTTGAGAAGGAAGCAGACTATGCTTAGAGAATAACCCTAAAACTGGAAATCCTAAAATTCACTTACCCCAGGAATTGCAGTAATTCCAAAATAAAGCACTGGCAACTGTTTCTGGTTACAGAATGTTTTTATGCCACTTGTTACTTCTCCTGTGCAGTAAGACTCCTGTTCAGTTAATGTGTATGTCTGTGCAGTGCCTTCTGGTCTCTTGGGAAGATGTTAACTTGCTACCCATAAAAAGCAATGATTCTTTTATTCTCCTTGTGTGCAGACTGACTTCCTTTTGGTGGTGCTGAGGGATGTCATTCAGGCCTACCCTGAAATCAGGGTTGTCCTCATGTCTGCCACCATTGACACCAGTATGTTCTGTGAATACTTCTTCAACTGTCCCATCATCGAGGTCTACGGCAGAACCTTTCCTGTCCAAGGTAAACCATGGGTTGCACCTCCAGCAGCTGCTTCATTTTTGTTTTAGTCATACTCTGAAACATCCCAGTTACATCAGGAGACTCTGGAGTGATGATGAGAAGAATTATTCCACAGGTTTCTGGCAGTCAGTCCTGATCACCTGTCTGTCCTTGCAGATTATTTCCTGGAAGATTGTATTCAAATGACTCAGTTTGTTCCTCCACCAAAGGAGAAGAAGAAGAAAGAGAAGGATGAAGAAAGTGGTGAAGATGATGACGTATGTTTGACCTTTTTCCATATGAAAAATTGAACAAGTGCCAGTTTTAGGGCTCTAACTCAACTCAAGTGTAATTCATTTGGCATTGTTGAACTAAAACACTTGTAGCAGCTTTCCTATTTTTAATATCTGAGATTGCTGTTAACTTCAGCAATACAACTCAATTTTCCCACTGCCCTTCTAAACTGAAGAATTTCTTTCTCATTGAAGCCAAAGTTCTTGTGTTTGTCAATCCATTTCTCTTTAAAGCTAAAACTAAAATGCTTTTGAAAATGAAAAGACTGGTGACCTTGGAAGAAGAAACAGGGAAGCATGAGCTTGGTGATACCTTTTCAGGATGAAAATTTAGATTCTCTCCCTTCTTTGCTTGCAGTTGATGTTGTCAGTACTCACATACATTGTCCAGAAACTGTCACTTCCATAGCTTTTAATTTGTAGGTTTGGAACTTCTGATTAGGCCAGTCACTTGAAATTTTTGAAAGATGGCCAGTTTTTCTTGAGAGGCAACTACCCACATATCTCATTTTCCTGTTTGCCTGGCCAGCCAGTCTCTATAGTTTGAGTAAATGAATTTGTATGCTTTTTCTTTGTAGGCCAATTGCAACCTTATTTGCAGTGATGAATATGGCCCAGAAACAAAGCACTCCATGGCTCAGCTGAACGAGAGAGAAACCTCTTTTGAGCTCATTGAGGCCCTGCTGATTTATATCAAGACTCTGAATGTCCCAGGAGCTGTCCTTGTTTTCTTGCCTGGCTGGAACTTGATCTATACAATGCAGAAGCATCTAGAAATGAGCCCACGCTTTGGTACAAGCAACTGTTTTATGATATTTTGTCTTTTCCGAAGGAACCTATTGGCTGTGTGAGGATGGGGGTTGGATGAGAGGCTTAGGGAGCTGATTTGTTGTGGAAGTGAATGAGCAGAAATTTTTGTGTGTGTGTGTCACATAGTTGTAATCACCAGCCTTCTTATATTCCTGTTGTAGGAGGGCACCAGTACAGGATTTTACCTCTGCATTCCCAAATTCCTCTGGAAGAACAGCGTCGAGTGTTTGATCCCGTGCCTCCCGGAGTGACCAAAGTAAGGGAGCCTTCTCTGTGTGCAGCTCTGAGCTTTTGGGGAATGTACTGCTGACTTTTTTTGTGTAAGTCCTGTAGTTGATGCCAGCCATTCCAGACCAATAATGCCACTTTGCAATTCCTGGTTTTTACAGGTGATTTTATCCACCAGCATTGCCGAGACCAGCATTACCATCAACGACGTGGTCTTTGTTATCGACTCCTGCAAGTGAGTTCATGAAGCAGCTTTTTGTTTTGTAAATCCTATCCCTGGGAATGCAGGAAATGTTCTGGGAGCACACAGAAGTGCCTTGTGTTCCCCTGCTCCCAGAGCTGAGCTGGAGGACTCTAACTCAGGACAAATTAGCATTGTCTTCAGCCGGTCAGCACAGTGACACACCACGCTGGCATCTCAGTGGGCTGGGTTGGTCATGCTGGCACTATTCATGTGAGGTGTCAAGGGGTCTCCACACCAATTGGATGGATGCCATCTGCCAATGGGTGTTACAAACCCTCAGTGTCTGCATGATGGAAAAGAGGAAGATTTTTGTAGTCTCCTCGAGATCCTGCCTTGCTGGGCACGTTCACTGAGCAAAGTGCGCCCGGGGAGCTCATGAATTCAGGAGAATTTTAAGCTTTTGAGGGAGTTTTGAGAACATCATTCTGTGTATGGCTTGGGGCACTGCTTTATAAAGAGTGATGCTTTAGCTTCCAGATCCATGCCAAACTAGCCAAGGCTCAGCTACTTGGACAGGGTGGCTGGCTTCGTAAAGGCAGTGTGACTGCAAGCAGTAAAATAACAACTGATTTGGCAGGACGTAAGGTGAAGAACTTCTGATCTCAAGTGTGTTTTTTCCCGCTGGAACAGGCAAAAAGTGAAGCTGTTCACGGCTCACAACAACATGACAAACTATGCCACGGTCTGGGCGTCAAAAACCAACCTGGAGCAGCGCAAGGGCAGAGCCGGGCGCGTGCGGGCCGGGTTCTGCTTCCACCTGTGCAGCAGAGCTCGCTTTGAGAGGTGAGGCCGTGCTCTACAGGGACAAAATACCCCCAGAGGGCACTGCTCTGTGCTGCTCTGGGGAGATCACTGCAGAAGGCACAGAGAGGAGATGTGTGATGTCAGCTCACACCGAAATATCGCAGTTCTTTGGCTACAAAAATGTGCCTATGTTGAAATGCTTTCACCCGTAGTAGGAGGTGGATAAGCAGCTGATGGTTTTACTAGAAAGAGCTTCACTGCAACCTACAGAACCTCTCAGGGGAAAAATAATACTGCCTGGGAATTGAGGCAAGGCAGAAAAGAGCTTTGTAGTGAGGATGAGGCTCTAGCCTGCCTGCAAACACTGGGGACACCTGGCATCTCCACATAACAGGAATTCTGTCCTGAAAGTGGTAAAAAGCAGGGAAAGCAGACGTTGCTTTTCTCTGCATACCCTTCCGTGGCCAGGAAGCCCGTTCATGCTGCTCTAGCACCTTCCCTGCAGCTGAAACTTTTGACCTCTTCTCTCTGCTAAGCTGTTTCTCCATTACTAGAGCCATGGAAGTCTCTTTGCTGGTTGGAAAAGTCTACACAGCTGTTACACTCTGTGTTTGATCTCCCTCCTGAAAGTTCCAGTGCCCCTTTCTCTGGCTGTTAGAGCATAATTCCTGAGGCTGCCTCTCAGGAGTGGAGGAGGAGGAGATGATGGAGAGGGGTGTATGGACACAGCCGTGCTGGGAATGGGGCTGCAGCCAGGCAGGCTCCGTGTGCTCTGCTCGTGGTAGAAGCCAGAGCGGGCAGCAGGGATGTGAGGGCTGCCCCCTGTGTGCATTCCCGGTGCAGATCTAGCCAGAGGAGAATGAGGAGCACGGAATTCCCTGGTAGAAGGGCCCAGGCTCCAGGAGCACGGAGAGAGCCGGGGTCGGCTCGGGGCAGTGTTTGCTTTGGAGGGCAGTAGTTTGTGCTGGTGCAATGACCCCTCGTGGCGATCAAAGCCTGTGCTCAGAGAAACGTGCCCGTCTTTGTTCTCTTCTCGTCCCAGACTCCAGACTCACATGACACCCGAAATGTTTCGGACGCCGCTGCACGAGATCGCTCTGAGCATCAAGCTGCTGCGGCTGGGCGGGATCGGGCAGTTCCTGGCCAAGGCCATCGAGCCGCCGCCCCTGGACGCGGTGATCGAGGCGGAGCGCACGCTCAGAGGTACCTGGGCTGCCCCTGTTCCTGCGGCTGCGTTCCTTGTGTGCCCGAGCTCTTCCATGTCCCTGCCCACCGAGCAAAGGCTGCTCCTCCCCCGCTGGGCTCGGAGAGCAGCGCGCTGTGGGACACAGCGAGGTGTTTCCTGGAGGCACCGTGTGGGTGGCAGTGGCTTGTGCAGCTGAAGAAATACTTGAATTCCCAAGTGGAGGGTCATTCCTTTAAGAAACTTGAGCCTTCAGACTCGAGGCTTGTTTTTTTGTTTCACCAGTAACTTATGTTAGCTTCCAGCTTCCTGTTTTCCAGCTGTGGCACTGCTGTGTGCTGCACAGACTCAGTCCAGTGCCTGAGGCATTCACAAAGCTGCTGTTAAAGCACTGAAAAAGAGAGGTTGGTAGTTCATTGTGTGATTACTGCTTTGTACAGTTTGCTGACCCAGGATCTGATTTTCTCAAGTAATTAAATCTCCAGTTTATAAATCTGCATAAAAAAGCCAGGAGAAACTGAGGTGGGAGTTGAGCTGTCTCCCCACTTTTCTCGAGGAACTAACTAGAATATGAGTAAAATGGGGCAGGGAGGAACCTTAAATTTATGCTTTAGATGTAAAGCAGTGATGTCAAACCTCAGCACACTTTGCAAAAGTCACTAAATAAGCACTTCTTACCATTTTTAATGGCTGAAATATCTGTTTGATTGTATACAGGAGGGAGAGCAGAAAAACACAGCTGGGGACAGGTATTCAAGTTTAATGACTTTCTGGTCTAAAAATTGTCAGTGCTTTTCTCACTGTGCAGATAAGTGCTGAGCCAGGGGAAAAGGGAAATGTTTTCAGCTCTAACACCAAGTAGCTGCTTCTGCAGGTGGCTCCCTTTCCTGGATGACCTGTGATTTTTCAGTGCAGGTACACTGCTAGTGCATTTTCAGGAAGGTGAGACATGTTATTCTTCAAAGTATTCCTCAGGCTTTTGGGTTCAGTAGGTACCAAGAAAAATGGATTTGATGGTGGCTAAGGAGTCCTTTCTGTGTTTCCTTTCCTGTTTAATTGCTGAGGCTACAAAGCTTTTTTTTTTTTTAACGTAAGAAAACTCCTGGTAGCTTTGAGAATGATGATTTTTAGGTGGTGGAAGGAGGGAAAGGCAGGTAAAGCCTCATGGAAGAAAGAGTTTGTGGTGGTCTCTTTTTGAGGAAGAGAATTCTGTGATCTGGTAGCAGCAGTGAAGACTCCACAGTTGGCTGTGATTAGATCAAATACAGGGAGCTGAAAAAAGTTTAGCAATGTAATGGTGGTTTGTACAGAAGCAAACTAAAAAAGGAATGGAAAAACATGGATGTGAATTTTAACTGTGGAGGAGGTAGTAGAACATCTGTAAAGCTAAGGTAAAATCTGTCTGACCTCGGTTTTGAAAATCAGGTTGGCAATATTGTAAGCAACATTAAACTTAAGTACAGGTGGGGTTCTATTTAAACACACTTACAGAAACTCTGGATTTCTTATCTAGGGCTTTCTGGGATTAGCTAACCCCCTCTGATATAAAGGGATCTTGTTTCAGAGCTGGATGCCCTGGATTCCAACGACGAGTTGACACCTCTTGGAAGAATCCTGGCCAAGCTTCCCATTGAGCCTCGTCTGGGCAAGATGATGATCATGGGCTGCATTTTTTAGTAAGTTGAGCATCCATGTCAGTGGTCTTGTTCATGTTTTTCTGAGTTCCTGAGCCTCTTGACATGCACTGTATGAGAGAAAAAGCAATATATCTAGATGAGCAGTAAGTGCTGCAGCGGGGGAGAGCAGGCTGAATATTCATGGGAGCAGAGGAGGAAAAACTTCCAGTGCAGGGAATGAAGTAGTCGTGAAACTGAGAGTTCACTGCAACACATCAGTGGAGCCTGAATATTTATGAATTAGGAGTGGGACTGGAAACACTGAAGTATAACAGTGACCTAGAGGTGGGGAGACATGGAATTTGACACTGAGATAAAGGATTGAAATGAATGCCTGGGTTTTTGCATTGTCATTGAGATGGCTGCAGGGTCCTTTTCACCAGAAGAAGGTGGTGTGTGGATGTGGAGGAGGGGAGGGAAGGCAGACCTGCTTTAACATCCACTTCCAGAGAGGTGTTTCAGTGAAGCACTCTGGTAGATAAGGGCCAGATCACTGAGGTCTATAGCAGAGAAGCTGCACTGCTACCAGCAGCCTGCAGCAGGTGTTGGCAGCAGGAACTGGATGACCCTGATCCCTTCTGTGGCTCTTTCAGTGTGGGAGATGCTGTTTGTACCATCTCTGCTGCCACCTGTTTCCCTGAGCCCTTCATCAACGAGGGCAAGCGCCTGGGTTACGTCCACAGGAATTTCGCTGGGACCAGGTACTCAGACCACGTGGCTTTGCTCTCTGTCTTCCAGGCCTGGGATGATGCAAGGTACGTGGTGTGGCCCAGCAGCTGAGGGGCACAGTGTGAGCTCTCCCCTTCCTCGACCACACTCATAACTCCCTCTGTTTGCTTTTCAGAATGGGTGGTGAGGAAGCAGAGAAGAGGTTTTGTGAGCACAAAAGACTCAGCATGGCCACTCTGAGAATGACTTGGGAAGCAAAAGTCCAGCTGAAAGACATACTTATTAGTTCTGGCTTCCCTGAAGGTGATTCTGCTTGGACATAGTAATTTAATAATCACATCTTCCATTCTGAGATGATAAACAAATAAGCAGGATAGTCTGTGTTGAGCACACAAGCACTGAGGGTTTAGTGGATTTGCTGTAATGCTGCTCTGCTTTTAGATGGAATTTTAGTGCTGTCTCCTAAACCAGAGAAGCTGTGGTGGCTGGTGCAACCCAGGTTGGTTTTGGAGCCTGAGCTTAGGGCTGCAGGATTGAAAATCTATTAGGCAGCTGTCCTTAGGATGTTACCTCCCTGGCTTTCTTTCTCCTTCACTTTTGCATCTCCAAAATGTGCTGTGCTGTACTTCCCCCCTCCTTTCCTTCAGCCTGAGCAGGGAGTCTGTGTGAGCTGAACAGTGTTGTGTTCCCTCTGACTCCTGCTGCAGCAGTGTGCCAAATTATTCCATTTTCTAGGCAAAAATAAAATCAAGTTCTTAAACTTGACCAGGTTCTGAATGTGCCAAAAGTTGCTGAGGAGCTCAGTGAAATGGTTTGTCTGGCTGGATTCAGTAGATGTTTATCTCCCCTTCTTTTCCTTTTTGTTTTCTTTTTCTTTAAATTCCTTTAATTTCTTTCTCCTCATGCTCTAAGATCACTGCTGCATTTACCCTTAACTTTCTTTCCGGGCAAGATGACCTGAAAACAAGCTCCCAGAGACTCTGGGGAGGTTTGTAACAAACAAACTAATCAAAGCATCCTTTCTGACCTCCCCCTAAAGTTCTGTCCCCAGAAAAAATGACAGTAAACACACTGTGGTACAGCACATTCTGGGCATCCCCCTCTCTCCTTGTTTATGAAGAGTTTGGAGAGAAAAATACCTCCTTGTTAGTAGTATTTTTCAGCTTTTTGCTCTCCATTAAGAAGTTAAAAATTGAATGTAGAGCTGAAATGCTGTGAGTGCAGAGGTCATGGGGGAGCAGATGCACCTCTACCAGTGGACTGAATCAGCAAATGCACTGGTGCAGGATCCTGAACAACCCTGCTCCAATCCAGGATCCTCCACAGCTCTGCTGTGCTCTCCTGCATGCCCTGTGGATTCGAGCCACTCCCCTGTTCTGTGCCCACAGAGTGTTTGGTGACTCAGCCGTTCAACAACACTGGCCCAGATAACAACCTGGATGTTGTCATCTCCCTGCTGGCCTTTGGGGTCTACCCCAACGTCTGCTACCACAAGGAGAAGAGGAAGATCCTCACCACTGAGGGGCACAACGCTCTCATCCACAAATCATCTGTCAACTGCCCTTTCAGCAGCCAGGACATCAAGTATCCATCACCCTTCTTCGTTTTTGGAGAAAAGGTAAAACAGCCTTTGGCTTTGTTCTTGGTCACGTGCTGCCACATTGTTCCAGAGGCTCTGCTTGGTAAAGAAACCACAAGGAAAAATCCTGACTGTGCAATATTTAGCTTGTTTTTTGGGGAGGGGCTGTTTGTTGGTAGGTTTTCTTTCCAGGAAGTGAACTTCGTGTGGTCTTGGTGTCACTCAGCCTCCCAGGAACTTCCCCTCAACCACATCCACTAGAAAATTCCTGTGAGTTTTGTGACAACACCAGATCACAGAGAGGGATCTAAACCATTATCTTCTTTCAGACTTTGTTTTGGGAGCTCTTCCATGCTCATCAGGCACCTTTTACCCTTATCACTCGTGCTACTCCTGGATCCAGGGAGAAAACAGGGAGTGGAATATGGCACTGGGGTGCTCCTATTTTGGCCTGTAGATAGCTTGTCATCTCCTGAGGGCAATTCCCACTTCCCAGGCATCTCTTAAGAACCCAGGGATGCTTTCCCCAGGGTCCCCAGGACGTGCTCCTCCATCCCCTGGATCTGGTGTAGTCAGCATGTCCCTGGAAGCCCTGTGAGCTCTCCTGTGCTCTGGTGGTGGCCTCCATGGGCTCAGCTGCTCCTGCTCACACATCTGTGTAGGAGCAAACAAAGGCAATGCTTTTGTGTTGGGTAATAAATGGAGTTTTAAACCCTTTGGGCACTGGCTGGGATCCTGCCTTGATAATCTGATTCTTACATCCATAGTTCAGAGCTGTGGTGAGGTTTTGCCTCTCTTCACTCTCTGTCTGGATCCCAGGAGGGTCAGACCTTCAATCCACCTCGACCATCTCTCTAAACTGAGCTCCCCTGAGAACACCAAAAGACTTTGGAGCTCAGAAGGCTTTGCTTTATTAAACCAACACGTGGCAAACGAGACTGAGATGGTGGCTGAGGCAGCAGCTGGCTGAGCCTGGGGTGCAGGAAGGGTTTCTGTCAGTGTCCAGAGGAAGGTAAGGGTCTGTTTTCCATTTCAAGAGTCATTTTCCTGTCTCACCTGCAGATTCGAACACGAGCCATCTCTGCCAAAACCATGACCTTGGTGAGCCCACTGCAGCTGCTCCTCTTTGCCTCCAAGAAAGTCCTGTCAGATGGGGAGCTCATTCTGGTGGATGACTGGTATGGACCTCCTTGGTGCTCAGAAGCATGGAATGGTTTGGGTTGGAAGGGACTGTAAAGCCCATCCAGTTCCAAGCCCCCTGACTGAGGGGGATGTCAGTTCTGTGGACACAAATGTCCCTAGAACAGGGACCCCAGAGCAGGCCCTGCACCACAGGTGTGTTGGGAAGGCATCACCTTTGTTTCCTGTGAGGAAGGGAGGGGTTTATTGGAGCTCTGTTCCATGCAGATTATCTGCTTCAGCTGAAAACAGGACACCAGGCAGTTTCCATAAAAACTGCTGGGTTTTCCCCTTTGACTGGAAGATGAATAAGAGGCACTATGAGTTTTGGGCCTCCACTTCAGACAGTGGCTGAGGAAACCTTGTGTTCAAGTCTTGGAAACAGCCTGAGGAGAGCAAAGATCGCTTCTGGCAGTGTAAATTTTGTAGCCATGACCAAATACCATCTGGGTGTCTTTTTGTTCTTTTATTTTTCCCCCCTGGTCAGTGAAATGGAGGCAAAGAAATGCTTAAGCTTAATTCGCAAGCATTTTTGAGGGTGGGCTGGAGCTTTCAAAATCTTGGAGCCTCATGTTCTTGGTTCAGTTTGTATTTTTGGATCTTTCTGTTGTGATGCAAGAGGTTACATATTGATATTATGTGAGTATAGAATGACAGAATCCCAGAATGGTTTGGGTTGGAAGGGACTTTGAAGCTCATCTCAGGTGGACACCTCCCACCAGCCCAGGTTGCTCCAAGCCCCATCCAACCTGGCCTTGGACACTTCCAGGGATCCAGGGGCAGCCACAGCTTCTCTGGGCACCCTGTGCCAGGGCCTCCCCACCCTCACAGGGAAGGATTCCTTCCAATATCCCACCTAACCCTGCCCTCTGTCAGTCTGATATGATTCCACCTTGTCCTATAACTATCTGCCAATATAAAAAGTCCCTCTCCCTCCTTTTTATAAGCCCCATTTAGGCACTGGAAGGAGCTCTAAGGTCTCCCTGGAGCCTGAGAAACTCCAGCTCTCCCACCCTGTTTCCAGAGCAGAGGGGCTCCAGCCCGTGGAACATCTCCATGGCCCTTTGTTGTAATTCAAGAGCCCATTTCGACAGAAGAACAGTTACACTTTAGCAATGTCAAATTTTAGGGATCTTTCAAATCCGGCCCTTCGTTCCAAATTAGAACCTCAGAGATGAGCGCTGGGCTTGTGGCTGAAGGAGGAGCCGCTCCCGGGCCCCCTCCGACGCGCCTTTGTGCCGCAGGATCAAGCTGCGGATGCCGCACGCTGCGGCCGCCTGCATCGCGGCCCTGCGCGCCGCCGTGGAGGGGCTGGTGGTGGAGGTGAGCAAAGAGCCCGGCATCGTCCGGCAGCTGGACCCGGCCCACGAGCGGATGCTGAGCGTCATCCGGCAGCTCTCCCGGCCCGCGGCCGCGGGCATCGCCCTCCTGCCCGCCAGCACCAGGTGAGCCCCGAGGGAGCTTTGGCTCCCGGCAGTGGGGGGAGCGCAGCACCGCCCGTTTCCGCAGGAAGGACACACGAATCTCGGCAATAAAAGCTTGGCACCACCTCTGTGCAAAAACACCAGGACTTTTTAAAGAAAAGATAATCCAGATTTATTTTGGGCAAATTATTTTGTGGAAATAAACCGAGTATTTGGCTGGGTTTGCACCCCTCTGTCACCCCTGGTTTTCATGCCTTGCTTCTGAAGCAGAGGAAAGCTTCCGAAGTGGAAAAGGTGTGGTTCCAACGCCGTGTCCCGCTACAGAAAGCAGAGGTGGCTCATTTTGGCAGTTCCTGCAGCCCTTAGGATTTGTGAGGCTGCCTCAAGGCTCCGCTGTTTGTGTTGCAGGTTCGGGGACGGCCCCCGCCCCCCCAAGATGACTCGCTACGACAACGGCGGCACCAGGGGCTGGGGAGGCCCCCACAGGGCCCGAGGGTACGGCGGGTACTCTGGATACTCTGGATACTCTGGATACTCGAGCCGGCGCTCCGGAGCACGAGGGTACCCAGGGAGCCCCTACGGAGGTGGGGGTGGCTACAGAGGAGGAGGAGGAGGAGGAGGGGGCGGGTACCGAGGAGCGGGCGGGGGCTACCGGGGAGGCTACGGGGCCCCGGGCAGGGCCGGGTGGTAGTGGTGGAAGTGCACTGAAGTCTTTCCAGGGCCTTCCTCTCCCAAATCCCTCTCTTCCTCTTCCCAGTCTGTTTGCCATTTCGGTTCCTTAGTAGCAGTACAGCTCTGTAATATATAATGCCCTTAGGGAATTTCCTGCAAGTTGTATGATTTTATTCTTAATAAAGAGTTTGTTTCTAAAGACTTACATGCCATACGTTTGCTTTTGGGTTTGGGTTTTGGAGCCTTCTGTTGTTAATTGTGGTTGTTGGAGGAAACCTTTCCAGTGTCTAAAACCATTCCCTGCCAAGCAGATTCCAGATTACAGCTTGGGCTCAGTGGGGATTTCTCTTTGTTGTCCAATAAGCTGTGCCAATAGCCTTGCTGCAGTGGTTTTCCAACCATGCCAGGCAGCACTTGGTTCCTCTGCAGGCAGCCATGCTGTGTTACCCTTCATGGTGAGCTCTCTGGCTGAGCCAGGTCATGTGGGAGCATGGAATAGCTTCCCCAGGACTGATGTAATGCTGCTGGTCTCTGCAGAACTTGGAGCAACCTCAGAAGCATGAACTGCTCCCTTCATCCAAGGCAGTGTGCATTGCCATTGCTTCTCCCAAACATTCCTCCACATCCGTGTGGAGGAGAGCAGTTCTTGTATGGGAATGCATTGATATGGGAATGCCTGTGGATTCCAGGCCGTGGAAGCTCAGCTGGCTGCCTGGTGCTCACAGAAGTGTATTGACACGGGATCAAAAGCCTTCCAGCCCTATTATGATGCTGAGTCTGAGCAGATTCACCTCCCCATCTCCCCACTAATCCCACTGCAGAACCAGGAATTAGCTGCACTTACTGGGGTGTGGGAGATGGTGCTGGGTGAAGTTTAAACAGGAGGCAAGAGGTGGGTGCACAGTGAGGAAGGTGAAACAGGGTCCCAGGGGTTATCGGGTATAGGTACAATATTCTGTGATATTAGTGAAAAATGGTTTTAGTGGGGTATTTCACTGTTAAGTCTTAGCTACAGAAATCCCCTTTTAAGAGTAAGGTTGATGTTTGTCAGGTCTTTTGACAAAAATGACTGTAATTTGTAACTGTAAGGCTATTATTAACTCTTACTGGGGAAGAAAGACAAAGCTTACCATTAATGCCCCCCTGGCTGTGCTGGTTCTGGTGCTGTTGCAGTGATGGATTCTGTAGCTCCCCAGGATGTCTGTGCCTCTTGGGCACAGCTCAACACCACAGCCCCATTCATCAGCACAGAGATTAAATCTAAGTGTTGTGATTCTTCGGGGGTCCTGTGCAGGGCCAGGACTTGGGCTCGATGATCCCTGTGGGTGCCTTCAAACTCAGAGTGATTCTAATTCCATGTTGCTGGTAAGAATTGTTAAAAAAGTGAATGGGTACTTGGGGAACAGGCAATAATAACAAATAATAACAAATGAAAGTGTGCAGGTCACAGGCTGTGGAGGGGGAAGATGCTTTAGCATCTACAAATGGCAGCTTATGGTTTTATCTGTGTGCTTAGTGTTTTACATATTAAGGAGTGTTGAGCATGAAAGTACTGCTTAACAACGTTCAGTCTGGTTTTTAGTATCTAATCCACCAGGCCCAGTTAAGTGGGGAAGCAATAATCCTCGCCTACACTTGATGAATAGCACAGTCTAAACAAGGATTGACATGCTAATGAGGAGCTTAAGCAGCCGGGGTACAGAAACCCGAAAATTAACCTGAAATGACATGTACGTTTTCACAGTGAAAACGGGGCTTGCACAGAGTTTACTGTGTCAGTGCACTGTGTCGTGCTCTGCCTCAAAAAGCCCAAGTGTCAGAGCACCCACAGCTCCTGTGCAGCACATTTAATTATTGGAATTCAAGAGGAAAGAAGTCTCTGAGCTCTGCTGTACCCACCCGAGGTGTGCTGGGTTTGTATATCACATGTATCATGTATCTGTTGGCTTTTGATACCACAGAGTTCTCATAAGGGGATTGGGAGACAATCACAATTTCTTCTGCTATTCCAGTTCCAAATGGAGAAGGACAAAAATAATATTAATAGTGTCAAAACTGTAGTCTGAAGGATGACACTTGGTAGTTACTTGAATTTTTATCTTGCAGATTAGCATAGGGATTAGCTAACTGATCTCTTTTTGTGCCTCCAAGTGAAAAAAGGGGTGAGGAATTCCAGCCAGAGCAAAGCTCATGTCACAGGTACAACTTGATCAAGGTGAGTGGCTTAGTTGTGTCTGAAAGCTGAATGATTTCCATGCCCCCCTCTCATGTGGAACTGGTCTGCCCACCCAGAGCTTTGATGGGAAAAGGTCTGGAAGTGGCTGCCTGGAACCAGTTTGGCAGTTCAAACACTGTCTGTCATGCACCTGTGTTATAGGAACCTGATTTGGCACTGAATTCCTGCTCTGCTGTATCCCAGTGGCACAGGATTCCCCCCTCCCCCCAGATAGTAACTAATAAATTCTCCTCTGCTGTTTTATTTTCTCACTGAAAGTCCTTAATCCCATTAAAAGCCCTGGGGAACTTAACTGTTCCCTATCATTGGCTGGGAACCATTAATCAGGGCTTTGAGCTATGCTTCATAAAGGTAAATTAGAGGAGAACACAATACTAAGGCCCAATAATAATGTGTTTAGTGAACAGGGATAAGTTTACAGCCTCATGTTCTCCTGGGAAAACAACCTCATGGTGTTCATGGTACCAACTTACTAAAGCCATGTTCAAATTATCATGTTGGTGAAATGGAGGGTCCACAGAAAAATCTTTCACCACACAGGAAGGAGTGAGCACTGTTGCCACACTGAGCAACTCAAAACCCAGTAAAGTTTCCAGTGTAAGAGCAATCTGTAACTCTGCCCTGCTCTGTTTCCTGCAGTCAGGTCCTTTTGCAGAGGGGTTTTAGATAGCAGGACAGTATGATGGAATTCCAAGTTCTCCTCCCACGCTGCCATCTGCAAAGAGAAGTTCAAAATGAAGATACAAGAAGAACTGGGGTTTTTTTTTCCATAACTCGACTCCTGACCTACAGGCAGTGCCTGGCATGTAATTCCTCACTGTTCCCATTACCTCCTGCTAAAGGAATTAGTAGCCAGGTGGGGCTTTTTGCGGGGGGGAAAGGGGAGTTAAGATCTGCCTCAAGGATTCCAAGGAGGAAGAAAATATACCTCAAGTGTTGGGGGTTTTTTTTGATGCTGTTGCATGCTGTAAAGCATCTTAAAAGGTAACTCCTCTGACAACTGGCTGCCCAATGGATAATTCCAGTGCAACAACCACTTCAGTTGTTATTCATGTTGTGCTCAGCTGCTCATTTGTTTGACAAACAGACAGGGCTGGAATTCTTGGATGGAGTTGGAGTGTGGTGTAACCCAGGTGCCCTGGCAGGGTGGGTTTGTTGTGGGTTCAGCTTTATGCTTTCTCACACAGGAACTCTGCCTCATTCCATGCACTGATAAGAAGTGACATTCCTGAAGATGTTTTCTACATCTGTTTCCTGCTTGCCCTCCACTTTTCCCCCCTTTGCTCTGCAGGCCTGAGCAGTTCTGGGATTTGGTGGCAAGGAAGAATTTGAAGAGTTCAGATGATCCAAAGTCGGAATGGTGGGAACTGTACAGGCTGGGTTGGTCTGCTGGATGGTCTCAGAGCAGGAAGCTTCTGTGAGAAACTCCCAGTGATGTCATATTTTCCAGGGCACCATTATAAACTTTAATTTTTTTAAAACCCTGGAGTGACTCAGAAATCTGGCAGTGTCTGAAGTATGAGCTTGGCTGCTTTGGGATGAGCATCTGCAGTGGGAGGAAGGACATTAGGAGTCCTCCTAATCCAGCTGAAGGTGAATTTAAGGCACCAAGGTGGAAGAAAGAATCCATAAATGCCAGGAGCTGGATCTGAGCTCAAAAGTTTTTGAAGGCCTTTGATCCATGGATATGGCCTTTAGGATGGCAAACTTAGGATTAAAACACAATATGTTAAAATTAAAATCACAATATGTGATGTAATATGAGGACATCTTATGGTAAAAAGCAAAAAAATCTTCATTTTAGTGTCTGTCTGTGCCAGACACTAAATAGAATATTTTGCCCCACAACCCCTTAAAATACAAATTATTTCTGGTACATAATCACTAAATCATAATTAAGGAATTTATATGCTCATTTACATGAGGAGGGATTTTTCTCCCTGACACTGCCAGATTTCCTGTCATTCCCAACAGATTTAATCCATTTGCCAATTAACTGTACATGCTTTATATTCTGTGTGCAAGGTGCAAGGCACCTGCCTGTTATCCCATGGATATGCAGAGAAGGGAAACTGCAGTTCCAGAGTACTTACAAAGTGCTAAATAACCTGGAAAACAAGCCCCAGACTATTCAACCAAAACAATCTTCTTTCCCCATGGAACAATTGTTGCCTTAATAACAACTACTTATAATATGAAAACTAAGCACAGCAATGGAAACTGCTTGGGTTTGCTCTTAGGAGAAGCCAGTTGGGAAGATTTCTAGTACATCCCTGACTGTGACACAACTGTAGGCTTTCAGATATTTATAATCTTCTGGAATGCCCCCATGCTTATAAACAAGGCAAGCCCAAAAAGCCCTGGGCCTTGCGTGGATCTGTGCAGGAAGGACAGGATGTGCAGTTTAAGACAAAGGTTTTCAAGTGTTACAGGTCTTGAGACCCATCTCAATTAGAATAACCAGTGTCAAACTAGCTGGAACAAATTAATCACCTAAGTTTTGCTAATTCTCTAGTTTGTAACCTGAACCTGGCAGAGCCAGGAGAGAGCTTTGAACCATGTGCTCCCGTGCAAACCACGCTCACATCCCGAGTGCCTGGATCGCTGGGACAGCAGCTGAGCAGCACTGCTGGTGTTTACTGCATGACCTTTTACAGCTGCCATGAAATGGCTCATCCCCCTCCCTTAGGGCCAGTGCAGACATTTGGTTTGGCTAGTGGAGCTGGCAGGAGGCTCAGGAATGCTTCAGGAATGGAATTTGGCTTCGCTCCTCCTTTGGGCAGGGCAGCAGGCAGAGGAGAAAGGGAAGAGGGGTTAAAAAGTCCCACACCTGCCTCTGTAGAGGCCAGATGTGGACAGTCAGGTGGGAAAGGTGCTGTTGTAGGAGCCCAGCAGAGACCCAGCAGCCCTGCTGTGCTGGGATGAGCAGGGGCAGTGAAGCAGCAGAGGGGCTAAGCCAGGCTGAGCAAAGAGAACACTCCAAAACCAGAGAGCAGTGGCTCAGGGCCCTTGTCCTGCACCAATCCTGCCCTCTATGCACAGAAACAGTGCCTGCTGAAGGACTTGCTAAGAACTCCCAGCTTTTCCAGCCCAGGAGAGGCTTTCAGCCTCAGGACCATCTCCAGTGCATCAGTCAGAGAAGATAACATTTATATATATATATACACACAAAGATAACTTTGCTGCCAAAGAGCTTTCCTTGTTTTCCATAGGAGTGTGGTTACAGTGGTAACTTTTCACAGAGCATCTCCAGGAGGACGTGGGTATTTGGTAGAAGTTGAAGGTGCAACACACGTAGTTGGTGTTGTAAATCAGGATAAATCAAGTTCCTCTGCATGTGCTGATGACTGCTACAGATCCCCACCACGGCTGGACAATGGGAGAACCAGAGCGAGTCTCCCACTTTAATACCAGATTGTTCCCAAAATTCACAGCAAACAGCAACAACTGTGTATTACACAGATGGACAGAGGATGCTCAGAGGGCCCTCACCTGCTCTGCTGTGGGGTTTTGCAGTTTTTCAAGCTGGCTGTAATGTGCAATGTGAAGAAAACAAAGTCAAACCCTGAGGAGAAAAGTCAGGTTACGAATTGCAGCTGCCATTTGATAATCTTTATTCTAAGGGTGCAGCACCAATAACAAAGTAAAACAAATCAACAGCTAAATGTGAAAGCATTTTCCTATTTGCAGACTCTGGAGAGCTTCAGATTAAACTTTCTTTTTCTTCCCTCACTCAGGACAAAGTCCAAGACTGAAGTTTTTCAAAACTCAGAAATTTTATCTTTGAGTGTTACAAATTGCATTTACTCAACAGCGTTTTAAAAGAATGTAGTCTTAATTTTTTTCCAAAATCTCTGGGATTCAGGCTGATTGTGTCACTTTAAAAGTGACTTTAAAGTGACTTTGAAGTGTCACTTTAAATTTATCACTGGGAACAAAGACAATGTCAGAACAACCTTTATCTCCCTGAATGGTTCTCAATCACAAGAGTCATCAGCACCCAGCCAGTGTTGCCTACTTGACATTTTTGACCAAAGAGGTGTTTTGAAATGTCCTGTCAGTTCTCCAGATAAATTGCTGCAGCCTTAAAAACGCTGTGCACTGAGAACAGAGGAGCAACATGGAACAATGCCTCTGGAATAACAAGAACAAGATGGGAGGAGGACACACAGCTGGAGTGAGGAGACTGATATTTCTGTGGAGCCAAGGATGGGGCAATTAGAAGCTGATAGACATTTCTACACGAGGTCAACTGAGCCAGAGGAGCTTCCAGGTAACGTGACTTTGGCATCACATGCACATGAAGAACCAGAGAGATGGATGTACCTGTGTCTGTTGTGATTCAGCTCACAAAGCTACTTAAATAAATGGTCTATAATTTAAACTGAAAATCTGCATTCGTGAGAACAGCATCTTTCCAGGCAGAATAATTTTCCNGTAATTTAAACTGAAAATCAGCATTCGTGAGAACAGCATCTTATTCTCCTGCAATTCTTTCCAGGCAGAATAATTTTCCAGACTCAAAAATATTTAAAGATAAAACACCCCCCCCTACATTAAAAAGAATCCCTACATCAGGTAGCCACAGTAACCAACATCTACAAGTGAGCAACAAAGGAGTAGGGAGGCTCTCTCAAATGCTGGTTTCTGAATTTACATTTTAAGGGATGGCTCCTTCCCTCATTGCCTGTGACTCATATATATATACAAAGTTGTCTAAACAATTCAAGTAGCTCAGTTGACTTTCCCACACTATGGAACTTACTTTGAGTTGCTTCCAGCTTCCATGGAGCCTTTGCTTTCAGACTGAAGCTTTCCATGTTCACCCTTGGTAAAGGGGATCTTCAAACTGAGCGGAGACTCTCCAGAAGAGACCCATGGGGGAGGAGTTACACCCAACTTAATTATGGACCCAGGTCTGGCTTGTTTTGTTCCAACTAAAGGATCTTTGTCAGGAAAGCAAGTTTAGTAAAACCAGATCTGCAGAAAGCATTCCCTAAAGAGGACTTAAAAGTCACTGGAAATAAATAAGGGGAGACAAAAGAGGTGAACAAAAAGATGTGTGTATAAAGACATCTATGTGAGTTCTGCATATCCTAATGGAAAGATTACTTCTAAAATGTACCCAGTTCTCACATCCAGCATTTTTACACTGTTAAAAATTTGGAGAGAGTTCAAAGTGATCACAAAGTGTCCAAGGCCAAAAATAGGTTTAAGGAAAAGACTTCAGCCTTGGTAACTTATTCAAGACAAGGCTGGGAACTGAATCTTGAGCTGCAAGTGTTTACATAACAGAAGTCTCAAAAGAAAGCATTAGTTGTCTTTCTAAGAAAAAAGACTTTCCAATCACAACACCCTGTACTTAGTAATGCTCATTTTATCCCAGGGAATGATTGAGAGAGACCCTTGGTGAAACCCTGTTCTGGAAAATTATGTTCCAGCATATAGGTCATTAGCCTACTGATCTCAAGAGTTTTCATGGATCATCATGGATTGCATCAAGGATACACGGGAGAGAGTCAGAGAAGTTATCTCCACAAGTGCTCCACTCTGCTCTTGTATTAACCAGGTGGTACCTCCCTGTTTTAGGCCTGGTACAAAGGTGGGTTCTGCCCCTTGACAGCTCTGGGACTGCACATGCCTCACAAGGGTGCTTGTGCTGTGCCATCCCTGGTAATCTTTCCTCACACCAGCCATTTACAGCAGAATTCCAACTCTCCAGCTCCAGGAAATGTGAAAAACCAGGAAGTTATGGTGTAGGGAAACCCTACCTTGGAAGTGCCTTGGTGGCACTATACAGCCTCATGGTTTGAAAGAGCGGTATGGTTTGGGCTGGGACAACAACAAGACAGACAACTGGTTATTGTCCTTGTTGTGAGGACTGGCAATCATCCTGTCCAGTTCCAGACAGCACAAGGGTGATGTGGCTTTGACCCACCCCATCTCTCAGCTCATCTCTTTGTTCCTTTTCTAAGCTGCTCTATTTATTCTACAACACACACCAGATTGTCAGTGCTCGAGATATTCAGCTGAATAATATCAGTGGTTATCAGCACAGTTCATCAGATGTTTCCTTTCCATTACAACCCCATTACAATTGGCCTGGAATGTCTCAGAATAGACCTGTACATGTCTTATCTACCAAAGAACTTTGAATGTGTCTGTTGCTGTTGATCCCACAAATCAGTTTATAGAGAACTAGCACTGACAAGTCTGTAAGGGCTCCAAATAGACAGCAAAAAAAATTACTGGCATGTTCATAACCTCATAATGAGTATGAAATATTTTTTCCAGTGGTATTCCAGCCATGCAGGGCAGCAGGAGGAATCTTTACTGACAGCAACTGCGAGCCCCTCTTGCTTTGTGCCACCAGGTCTGCTCCTCACCCCTTCACATTGCAGCTCCCCAGAGAGGGAGACCAAGAGAACTGCAAAGTTACCTCAGCTTGTGGGATGAACAATTGCTCCATTGAGCTGATCCTCTTTGTACTCTGAATGAATTGGCAATCCCCACCACAGGATCTGAGGAGAGTAACACACTGGGAGAACATCTGGCATCCCAACTGTGACCTGGAAGGGAACACGAGCGGGAGTATTTGGGTTCAGTATGAGAAAAATGCAAAGTGTGTGTTGTACTTCAGTGGGGACTAACAAAGTCATGTGTCGTCTGTGCTGCGTTATTCCTTCTGTTTTCTCTGCTTGGAAAACCAGATGTTGCTAAACTGGGATGTGGCCATGTGGCTTTCAGTGAGGGAAGGGTTGTTATTGCCTCTTGCCCTGCGAGGTGGGATTGGTTAAAACCAGGGGCACCTGTACTTGTCCACAGGTGAGCTGAGGAGATGAGGTGAACATGAGGAAAAGCTTTCACGCCTGACTTCTACAGGATAACAAACCAGGAAAAGCTCTTGCTGCCTGTTTCCTTTGGGACTTACAGCCTCACTTCCAGGGAGCACAAGGAATGGCTGGAAAATAAAAACATGAGGTGGGGAAAAAAATAAAAGAAAATAACTTTAAATATTCTCATAAAATCCCAGAATGGTTTGGGTTGGAAGGGACCTTTAAGCTCCTCTTGTTCCACCCCCAGCCATGGACAGGGACATCTTCCACTAGCCCAGGTTGCTCCAAGTCCCGTCCAACCTGGCCTTGGACACTTCCCAAATGAAGGAGAGGTGAAAAGAACTCTTGGTGATTATCTGGAAGCTTATGATGCTTTCAGGTACTGTGTGGGGAATTTTGTGTAAGGGCATTGGGAGTGTCCCTGAGGGATACCCATCTGGCAAAACCCATCAAACCCAATTTACCTGTTGTGCAACAAACTTCACTGTAAGGAGAAACACAGGAGGTTCAGTAAAACGAAAGTGAAGCTGAATAGGTCTGTGGGTGTGTAAGGCCCTCAAACAAGGGAATAAGATTAATAAAAATGGTATCTGGGGGCATCTGAGGAATCAGTAACATCCTGATTTATGAGCCTTCCCTGCTCCTGGACACATCCAGGGATATGTCTGACTTTTTACCACAGGAAAACGCAGGAGCGAACAACCAGGTGTAAAATTCCCAACACAATCCTGGAGCTCTGGGAGCCTCCCTGAAGTCTAATGACAATGGTATGCCAGGTATGTATTACTGCATAAAAATGTTTATGTTCTGCAGCCTTTGTGTTTTCTTGACCTTTGAAGTCAAACAGTTTGGGTGGCAAAAACTCGGTTGCCACAAGCCAGTGGCTGCTGGGGAGGTGTGAAATGTGTTTGGAGAATGACTCAAGCCTAAAAGTACAAAAACTACATTCTAGGTTAAGAAAACACTGGGCAGTCACAGTGAGGTGCTATTTTAAAGAGCATTCTGTGATTTAAAATGGTATCTAAATCTCTAGTGTCAATTCAATGCTCATTCAAATACCTTTCACTGACAGGGATCTGAATCTCTGTGAGAAAACAGGAGCAGGAGGGATTGCCATTACCATCCTGTAAAGATGCAGTCTATCCTCTGCACCCTCCTGTGGTGTTTATTGTAGGTTAATTCCATCATAAGCAATAACAATTCATTGTTTAAGAAATCAACATGCTAAACCTTGATTTTAACTTTTCATATGAAGACTTAAAAAATGTGCTTATAGTTGAAGGGAAATTAATGTATCAAAGATGAACTGCCAGATAAGTGTGGCAGTTGATCTACTCTGATAAATGCTTTTCATATTAATTAAATTCTCTGATGTAATAATTTTCCTGAGCTCCATAATGGCAGAAATGAATACCAGTTGCAGAAGCTACATGTTTCCTATTCTTTAAAGATCTGATGAGTCGAAGGACAGGATGCAGAGTTCAGAACTTCCCATCCCTTTGCTGTCAGTCCATTTTGCTGAACACTTGACTTTGTCCCTCTGGTACTTCCATGAACTGAGTGTGGATCCCAGAAAGCAAAATATGGCTTACAGCTATAAAAACTACAATTTTTCTTGCCTGTAGAGTTGTTGCTTTAATACATTTTCAAATCTCCTCCTTAGGTAGCTTGCTACTGGAACTTCAAAAAGAAAAAATAAGAGACTTTAGCAGGAAACAGTCTATTTATAAAGCATTTTATACATTTTCCCATTGTTCATGGTATCCAGTGATGAGTTTTAAAATATAATTTCCTTCCCTAACAATCTTGATTTTCCTCTTTCCTTTGATAATCCATAAGTAGCTGTGTGAGTGTTTACACAGCACGCTTCAAACTGGGAGGATAAATTCCCTTATTATTCAAAAAATTATGGACACAGAAGGAAACAGGAGTTCAATTCCTCAGAATGAATGAGGTTCCAATGCTGTGTTTTGTGGATTGGGAATAATGGCAAATTAGGTGCCTTTTTTTAATTTGCAAGTGCAGTTTGTATGAAAGCCACTGCATATATTTTGTGGTGACTCTCTGTTCTTTCTGAAGAGCAGATCAAGGGATTGATGTTTGATAGGGGAGTGATCTTGATGTCAAAAATAAGTGTTCTTTCAGTGTTCTTGCAAGCATCTACCTAAGGATGGCTGAGTTACAAACCTCTTGAAAACTGTAGCTCCTGTATGCTTGGTAGCTTTGCAGAGACTCTGTAGAGCTAATACTTATATTTTCAGAAGATTCTGTTCATTCCATGTTTTGTTTTGGTTTTTGGTTTGTTTTTTTTTGATTTTGCTTCTTGGCTACAGTGACTGAACAGATTTTCCCTGAATGGCTTCTTTTGTCTATTTAATCTTTGGTGGCAGGGGGGCTTTTAGTACAGAGAATGTCTCTTCTGTCCTCTCAGCTGGTCATTGTCTGACCAGGAACAGAGGCACAGGCCATGCAGGGAGGATGTGGTGAGCTGGGGGTACCAAGACCAGAGCTGGGGCACGCTGACAGACAGACAGGGACACAGGCAAGTATCCCAGAAGCAGCCCTGTGGTCACATTCCTTGAAGCTCCTCACCCTTCACTGTGTCCTCCCAGTCATGTGGCAGAGAAGCAGCTCTGCCTTAACTCCAGTCCAGGTGGGAGCAGGAGACAAGTTGGTGAGGAGCTTTAGGGGGAGAACAAGCAGTTGGGGGAGATCAGTGATCTCCATATCCCAAGATTACATGTTCCCAGCCTCCAGCTGGGCATCCAGGTTCAACTCTTGTGGCGTAACAGCAAACCCAACTGCAGCTTGCTTGTCAAGACAAACTATTTGTTTAGCAGGAGAAACACGAGCTCTGCTCATTCAAAACCCGTCATCCGAAAGACCGGCCTTCCCGCCCGGCTGTCGGAGAGCCACAGGATGCTTTGGGTTGGAAGAGAGCTTTAAAAGGCATCCAGTCCTACCCCCTGCAGTGAGCAGGGACACCTTCCACTAGACCTGCTTGCTCAGAGCCCCGTCCAACCTGAGCCTTGAATGTTTCCTTGAAAGTCTCCTCCATTAGATGGCTGATCTGACCTTGGATGAGCCCAAGGGCTGAGGCAGACCTTAGGCTCAGAGTGTACAGCGTGCAAAGTGTTGCAGGTTTGTACAGGAAAAAGAAAGATCTGGAAGGTGGACTTCCTTGGAGAGACTGCACTTTTTTCTTTTGTTTTTGTGAAAAGCAAAGGAAAGTTCTTGAAAATTAGGCTTAAAGAACATCAGACTTACAAAGGTGAGCTCTTATAATGAGGGAGACACTTGAATCGAGGTTGTTCTGAGTGGCCATCTCTTATGAAGAAACAAAGGGGTTTACAAAACAGCTACACTATTTACTATTAATAAAATAATGGTCATGGCAGACAGTGCTATGAAAAGAGAAGCTGTGACCATAAATTATAAAGAACTAACTCGGAAGAAAATTTCAGCCCTGTTGGCACTGGGCAAAAGAAGTTATCTAGCTCTCTGTTGAAAACAATCTTGGGAATTCTTCTGGAAGGTCAGGAAGGATATTTGTTAAACAACTCCATTGTGGTCACACAGGTCAACACCCTATGTGGTGAGACACCCATGACCACCCCCAACACACACACACACTCCATTTTATCAGGCCTGGAGGATAGTTCCACTGGGAATGTTTCAGTGTAAACAGCCCCAGCTCCTGCATGGGAAGGATTTACGTAGCTGTGAACAGGACTCTGGCATGAGCCAAGTGCATCTGGGTAAACGAGTCCTGCTCTTTACAGAGAGAACTTCACTGGCGTGTTGGGAACCTAATTATTGCTGGGCTTTTTTGGTGGCAGAGCTTCCATCAGTGGACCCTGTAGTGCAAAGATGAAGGTGGCTAAATTCTCTCTATTTAAATTTAATGCCATAGAGAAGTAAAACTAATCCATTCCTCTGACCCACTTTCATCCACGCAGAGCTGGTGTAGTGACTGAGAATGGGAGGGAGAAGGGAAGGGAAGTGCCAAGGAACTTCCCTTCTCCACCAGACCCACTGGATGTTTCCAGGCTGAATGCACCCATCCGTGCATGGCCTTTTCCCAATGGGAAACCTATGGGACAGGAAAGGGGAGGGCTTGGAAAGCAGAAGAAAGTATAACTTGGTCTGGCTCAGGTCCCTCTGGTGTTACTGCCATGGTCTGACACAGACTGCAAGATGTGGGTTATTAAATTCAGCACAGGGCTACACCACAGAATAAAAAGAGTGAAGATAACATATACAAATCTTATCTGCTAGGAATAAAAGATTACAAATTCAGCTCATATACGTGAAAAAAGTTAAAAGGATGGGCTGTGTTTGAATCCACCATAAGAAGATGAAAAGCTGCACGGGCCTTTCATGTTTTATTTTTGTTTTAGTATATTTTTTTCCCAACATTACAGTATTAATGAGAGAAAATGAGGCAACATCCCAGACCCACTTCAGAAAAGAGATAAAATAATCAGCTTATGCCTCTCATTTCTCCTGGGTTTGCAGAAACTTTTAAGATGCAGATTGCCTCACATGAAGAGATTCAGAGGTAGATTTTTATTCACTTTTATAGCAGCTACCCATAGTTGCTGTACAAGATTATTTAGGATAATATGCAAAAGAGTTACTAAGAAAGTCAAAGTTAAATAAACCATTTATGAAACATCCGATTTCATGGCTCCCTTTTTCAGTTCTATTCATAAAATTACAGTAACTTTCTGCTTCCATGAAATCACAATATAGATATGAATGTTTAGTAACTAGTAAGTGACTCACTCTGGACTTGTACTGATAATGCTGGCTCAGGTGTTTACCAAGTGATTTCACAGAGCGTGCACACCTGTCCCTGGCTGTGGAAGAATTTCTCTGAGCAGGATGGCTGTAAGCCCTGTTTTAGCAGAGAACTGCATCTCTGATGCACTGTGGCACCAATCCTGTGCTGTGTTTGTCCCCGGAGCGCTGCTGGAGACTGCAGAGGGGTTTCTTTTCACATCCTGTAAAACCATCTGAGCTTTGTCACTCAGCCTTTCTGAATTTTGACTCTTCTGCCCTGACTCTGTGGAGGATCTGCTGACTCATTTGCTTTCTTTTAAGTCTTTTTGGCTGTTTGGTGGCCGGGGAGTGGATGTCTGCTGTGATTACTGTTGTTTGGATTGTGTCTGCAGTGAGAAAAGCAGTGGGGCCGGCAGGAAGCCCCTGCATGACAATGAGCAGGGCAGGAAGCTGCTGGAAACTTCTTCTTAGGTTGCCCAAACCAGCCAGATTGTGACAAGTGACATTTCCTAAGCTTGCTTGGGTGGCTTCCCTGTTTTAATTACATTGACACACACACACACACTGGAGTCATGAAGGTCTGGTATAACAGGCTGAAACTTCTGAGCACTTTTCCTTAGCGTTTTCCTTTCCCAAATGCACACATGTTGTCCGTGAACAAATGCTGATGCTAAATAACTGTGGGGAGACTGAAATTTAAAGAGAGTGCTGCCCTATGAGTAAAAACACTCTGGACCTCCTAAGCCCCAAATGGATCAACTATCTTGGTGCATAGGTGTGCTAGTGCTTGGTTTGAGCTGCTGTAGAAGGACAGAGACCAATGGTGCTCTTAATTTATAATTTCAACTTGCCTTGTGGGCACACACCACACTGTTGCAATTATTATTTTTTTTTAATCAAAAGGAAAGAAAACAAAACACTGCTTTTCTTAATATATTTTTTTTTTCTAAAAGAGGTCTATTCTAAGAGTGAGACTGCCAGCCTTGGGAGTTCTGGCCTTCTGACGGCTGACAGAATTTCCTGTAAGAGTTGATTTCATAAAAGCTGTTTCCTTTGGGGTTTTTAATGTTGCTTTTCCTTTTTTGCAATCCTTCTATTTGTTCTTAGTGTCTCCCTACTCGTTTTCATTCATTTAACCTGCTCTGTATCTTCTTATAAAAGAACAGAAAGTAATAACATACTGGTTCCTACAGTGAACTTAGAGTAACTATTAATTTGTAGTTAATATCTGAGGATAAGGTTCACGACTGTGCTGTCTAAGCCCAGCACAGACATGAACCTTATCCACAAATATTCCTATTTAACAGCTGGTTAACTGTAGGTGCCCATCCTATCAAACAGTCCTTCCTTCCTTTCAGGCCACTCCTGCCATGCAGGGTGACTCACTCTGCTTCCTGAGAGTTTCCAGTTGTAACAATTTATTGACCATGACATTTTTGTAATTATTCACCCCATAAGCATTGCAAAGTCACACAAGTTCTCCAGGTTCTGTGCTTTCAAGGCACAATTCTTTTACATGAGGATGCTTCTGTCTGTGTTGGGAAGGAAGTGGGTGTGTGGGGAATATGCTGCAACGCTTTGATAGATTATTTTAGTAGGTAAGACATTAAAAGGAAAGCACAAGTCATGTATTTATAGGGATATGAGACTTAATTCTAGTTTTAGTTAAATGAGTGTAGGTTTACCAGTTGAAATATAACTGCATCCCTTGATCTTGGTGCTTTAAGTATGTGTGTCAAGGTGAAATTGCATTAAGAGTATGGAGTGGGTTTTAATGGCAAATATTAAATAGCAGCAGATATATTTTTCTCAGGATTTATTAGAATCACTACCCTGGAAATGGCTGGGATGACTTCACATATACTGTTGAGGGTGGCCCTACATACGTCCTTTGAAATGCTGGGAAATCATTAGTTAAAAAAAAAGGAATAAAATTATTTGGTTTTAGATAATAAAACTATCTTTAAACCCAAAAATTTTGCACGAGGCTGCATTTTTTCCATTATCTACAGGAACTTCCCACGCATGGACAGACATCCCGTTGCTCCACTGAGTGGGATTTGTGGCAACACCCTTTGATCCCACTCGGAGTCCTTGCCCGCTTCTCACCTCTATCCTAATCCTTCCTTCCTTCACGAGGAGCTGCTCCATGTGCAGCCTGTCCTGCTGTGTCCACCCCAATGAGACAGGCTGTTATTGAACCCGAGGCATATCGTTCCCAGAGCTTCTGCCCTGACAGCGCCGGCTCGGCGCCGCTTTCACAGCAGCCGGCTTGTTTTCAGAAACTGAGGAAAAGTGGGGGAAGTGGTGGAAATCAGACTTTCCACTGGAGATGTGCCATCCCAGCCTGAACAATCACTGATGCAGTGGTGACTCTGTAACGCACCACGTCCCTGCTGCTGGTGCTGGGGGTGCCCGGGGAACCCGCGGCACAGACACTCCTCACGGCCACGTTAATGCTGTGTCGGGGAGGCAAAAACAGGAACCACCACGCTGGATGTGTGGCACCAAATGTAATAACATCTCCCAGCAGCAGGATAATTTCCAGGCATGCTGACCAGTACGTGCCGTGCAGACCTGGTGAACAGTCCAGCACCAGCTCTGAAGGCAACAAGTGAAGGGTTGGTTCTGTAGGATACATGTGTTTACTTTAAAACAACAAAGCACATTTTTTTCCCCAGAAGAAATATAGACTATACTTTTTTCAGTTCTTTTGGCTACATGCTGTATTCAGGCTTTCTCAGGATATAACCAAGTTTACAAAGCCTTTCCTTGACTTCCCTATCAATTTCTATCTCGAGGAGTTTCCTGTTTCCTGAGCAGCCTTCTGGAGGCACTTTCTCCTGTAAAAGTAGCTTTATAGAATCACAGAATCGTTTGGGTTGTAAGGAACTTTTTAAAGGCCATTGAGTCCAACCCCTTGCCATGGGCAGGGATATTTTGGCTTCATAGGATTCCTGGGTTTTACACAATCTTTACACAGTTCCTCAACCTGAAAAGTCACAGGAATATATTATGACAGCTAAAAGCCATAATGCAGTCTTTGGCCAGGTCTGACTGTGCCGATGCTGCTCAGCAGCCTGGAGATCTGAGTTTAGGTATGGCAATAACCAAAAATTCATTAAAAATTACAGCAGCTGAGGTGGGTCCCCTCAGACTCACTTCAGTTCACGCCCATGGATGGCACAAACTGTCCTGGTTTGGCACCATCTGTCTGGTGAAGCACAACAAGATTTCTCAAGAAACGTGATTTTTTTTTTTTCTATGAAAAGCGTTTAAATGAAAGAAAGGACCTGGGGGTGCCGCTCAACAACTGGTTGAACATGAGACCACCATGTGCCCAGGAGGGTAAGAAGGCCAATGGCACTGGTGAGGTCACACCTCAGGTTCTGTGTCTGGTTGTGGGCCCCTCAATTCAGGCATTGAGGAGCTGGAGAAGGAGCTGGACCACAAGTCTGATGAGAAGCAGCTGAGGGAGCTGGGGGAGCTCAGCCAGGAGAAAAGGAGGCTCAAGGGGGACCTTCTCAATCTCTGCAACCACCTGAAAGGAGGTGTAGCCAGGTGGGATTGGCCTCTTTCCCCAGGCAACCAGTGACAGGACATAGTCTCCAGCTATGCCAGGGGAGGTTTAGGTTGGATATCAGGAAGATTTTCTTCACGGGAAGGGTGATTAGACCTTGGAATGGGCTGCCTTGGGAGGTGGTGTATTTACCGTTCCTGGAGGTGTTTAAGCAAAGACTGCTCATGACACTCAGTGCTCTGGGCTGGGTGACAAGATAGCGATGGGTTGGACGCGATAATCTTGGTCTTTTTGTCGATGATCTCGATGATCGGGGTCTTTTCCAACCAAAATGATTGTGCGCAAGGGGCGGCCTTGCGGGGGCA
>VYXB01002638.1:155765-266916 GCA_013397135.1 Pachyramphus minor
GCTGTGGGTGCCCGCGCGGTGCGGCGGCGCCATGGACGAGTGCGCGGAGGAGCGGAGCGGGCGGGCGCAGCGCTGCATGCCCGAGTTCGTGAACGCGGCGTTCAACGCCACGGTGCTGGCCACGCACACGTGCGGGACGCCGGCCGAGGAGTACTGCGTGCAGACCGGGGTCACCGGCGTCACGCAGTCCTGCCACCTCTGCGACGCAGCCCAGCCGCACCTGAGCCACGGGGCCGCCTTCCTCACCGACTACAACAGCCCGGCCGACGCGACCTGGTGGCAGAGCCGCACGATGCTGGCCGGCGTGCAGCACCCCACCGCCGTCAACCTCACCCTGCACCTGGGTAAGGGCGAGCAGGGGGCACGGGCGGGTGTTGTGCCTGGGGGGAGTAACCCGGGGCATCGTAGGGCTGGGGCTGACCCGCTGCGGGGAGGGAGCTGCGGGTCCTGGTGCCCGGTGGGATCCTGGGGTGCCTCAGGAAGAGCACTGCCAGCAGGGCAGGAAGGGGATCCTGCCGCTCTGCTCAGCCCTGGGAGGCATATCTGCAGTGCTGGGTCCAGCTCCGGGCTCCTCAGGGCAGGATGGACACAGAGCTCCTGGAGCAGCTCCAGCGCAGACTGTGAGGATGCTGAAGGAATGGAGCATCTCTGGAAGCAGGAAGGGCTGAGGGAACTGGGGCTGCTCAGCCTCGAGAGGAGACACTGAGAGGGGACCTCATTAATGTATGTTGGTATCCAAAGGGAGGTGTCAGAGGTCGGCCCAGGCCCTGCTCGGGGGGCCCAGCAGTGGCACAAGAGGCAATGGGCAGGAACTGATGCCCGGGGAGTTCCACCTGAACGTGAGGAAGAACTTCTTTGCTGTGCACTGCTGAGACCAGAGATGGTGTGGAGTCTCCCTCACTGGAGATATTCCAGAGCGATCTGTGCTTTGGGATGACCCTGCTGGAGCAGGGAGATGGGACCAGATGAGCCACTGTGGTCCCTTCTAGCCTGACCCATTCTGGGGTTCAGTGCTGAGTGGCAGCCCCACTCATGGGGCATCTCCAGGACAGGCTTCGGGGGGTGTAAGCCCTGCAGGTCCCCAGCTGTGTTCACCTGGTCTAAGTCAGTGGTTCCTGCACCTCTCAGCCGAGAGTCTGGCCCTCCACTGGCTCTTCACATCTTCATCCCTCAGCTGATGGTGTACTTGCAGGTACCCAAAAGTTTATTTTCAGCCTTTTCCAATGAATGTTGCAGGGAATGCTCCATTGCAGTCTGCGTTGGATGTGTCCTTGGTTTGTGAGAGGAGCAGCCTGTGCTGCCAGAGGCAGTTGGCAGTAGTGTGCTCTCAGTGATCATGTGCTGCCCCATGCACCAGGAATCATCAAGTTGTTCAGGTTGGAATAGTATTAGGAAGAAATTCTTCCCAGTGAGGGTGGGGAGGCCCTGGCACAGGGTGCCCAGAGAAGCTGTGGCTGCCCCTGGATTCCTGGAAGTGTCCAAGGCCAGGCTGGACGGGGCTTGGAGCATCTGGGCTGGTGGAAGGTGTCCCTGCCCATGGCAGGGGGTGGGAATGGGTGAGCTTTAAGGTCCCTTCCAACCCAGGCCATTCCAGGATTCTGTGAAAAGACCTTTAAGATCATCAAGTTCAACCCGTAACCCAGCACTGCCAAGCCCCAGCTTGGATCCTGGAGTTCTCCAGGCAGCAGGTTTGTGGTCCTGGTGGGAGATGTTGGTCTGAAAAGTGGTGAGCACTGTGGAAAATCACGTGTGTGTGAGGACTAAGAGAATCTGTATCCTCTTATCCCTGGGGCAGTGTGTTCTGTAATTGCTGGGTGGGTTAGGTGTGTCAGCAGTCAGCATTGCTGAGGAACATCACAGCAAGTCAAAAAAAAGGAAGGTGGATTTTCTGATCAATTTACCTTCCCCGAGATTCTTTTGGGGATAAAGTATCATAGCCTTTGCCTTGGTTTGTGGGCAAGCTTTTCTTTTCTTCTCTTCATTAATATATTTAGAACTGTTGTGACATGGAGGAAGGGTAATGGCTTAGAAGCTGAGCCAGCCAATGGAAAGTTGGAACCACAGCTTATATCATCATGTCATTAAATCAAGGAAAAATTAAAGAAGGCCCCACTGCAACCATTCACACTTCTAATCAAGAGCAGCTGTTGAGCCTTAAGTTTAACATTGATAACAGCATAATTCAGAGGGAAAAAAGTTATGTTAGGGCTTGGGCAGCTGGGTCTTGGGTTTCACAACCTGAGGACGGGTTGTGTGAAAGCTCCCACCTCTGTTGGTGAGATGGAGGTGATGACACCCTGTACCCAGGGTCACCTGGTGACCACACTGATGTGCCCCAGTAGCCTGGAGTGTCTCACTGCCCTGAAGTGTTCCTTTGTGTTACGGGCTTCAAAATAAATATACCATGTAAGTATGTCTCGTTGATCAGATAAGGGGAAGTAATTATTAAAGCCTTGTTATCTCCTTTTCTTTGTTTCTTTGTACATTGGGAATGTTTTATTCAGAACTCCTGGAAAAACTGGTAAGCTGAGATTTGATCTCGACTTCTTTTTTAATAGAAACCATAATTCTCGTTATCAAGGCAAAACTTTATAGGCATATCTGTATTGCTGCTGTCTTTTGTGCACCTGTGCATGTATGGGTGTTCTTTGAAAAACAGTATTTTTCCAGTGTACTGAAGTAAACAGTGTGCTGTGTCCTGGGCTTTGAAGAAATATGCACATTTCTTTGATGAAAACAACTACATCTTTGACATATTCTGGTATTGCAACACGTTCCCTTGGGTTCTGGATTTGTTTGTGGGCTCTTGTAGCTTTGTGAATTTGCTCTGCCATATTTTTCAGCTAGAGTACAACTTCTAAGCAGACGCTGCCTGGCTGACTTTCACGTCATTGAGGGGGATTTTTTTTCTAATCTAATTTTTTCCCAGTTAGGTTTTTTGGGTGGAGTGTTTGTAGTGTAAAGCCTTTTAAGAGTCAGAAGCTTGCTGTGGACATGGTGGTGGTGGTGGCTGGAGTTAGCTTTACGATGACTAACAGCAGAGCATTAAGCTCCCTGTGCACGTGCTGTAAATATTCCTGTACAACTCTGTATGTGTTGCTGAGTTGATGGCAAGTTAAAGAGCTGTGGAGTACTGCAAGTGCAGTTTTAGACTGAAGTGCCCCAAACTCTTTTGCAGCGTTGCTCTTCTCTACTTCTTTGAGGTCAAACCATCTTTGTTTGCGTGAGCTGTTGGGTGCCCGCGGGCACCGTGGTCTTTGGGGCACTTAATTATTGTCCACTAAGAGAAGGAGGCAAAGAGCTTGACAAGTATTTACATACTCAGCAGGACATAAAGGGATTCTGGGACACAAAGCCCTTCTGTGCAGTTAGTTGTGCCTGGTCTTCGAGGATTAAGCTCTGTGCTCAGACGTGTTTCCTTGTTTGAAGCTGCGGTCACCTTCATTTCTGGAAGCGTTGGTGTCCTGAGTGGTTAGTGCTGCTTTGCACCCGTTCAGGACCAGCAGTGCCAGCTCCAGGCTGTCAGTGTGCACACGCTGCCCTGTGCTGAGGTTTTTGGCAGTTTGAGATGTTTTGATTAACATCCAGCGATGTTCAGCCCGTGTAGAACAGTGTTAACATTTCAGAGGAGCCTGTGAAAGGTCAGTAAGAGCTGCGGGTCTGTTGCCAACATGGGAATGTGGGTTTCTTTAAACTTGTTTTAAGGTGGGAGTTGTAAGAAGATTCAGAAACCTTTAGTTTTGGGACTGGATGCCAGCAAACAGCCTGATACAGAGAAATACAGCATAGATCACTATTACTGAGAGTTAAAGGCTCGGATATCCAGAGTTGTTTGGAAAGGAGGTCTGTGCCCAGAAATTAGGGTGCTCCCTGTGGAGAGGGGAATTGGGGTAATTACCACTCCCTGCACCAGGAACATCTGGAGTTATAAAAGCAGTTTCTCTTTGTGCTAGAGGGTATTAAGACCCCCTGAGTAAGAGTCCCTTCCAAGAGGCCTAGAGACCTGATTTTGCAGCTGTAGATCAGGAGAAGGGGGGAGCTGAAGCCCTTCACAGGGTGGTGTCTGGATAATTAGGTGAGTGGGCGAGAGGAGGGGGAAGCGCCGCTGTGTCCCTTCTTCTACTTTTCTTAAAAGTATCCCTTGGCTTACCCCGTTTTCTGGTTCCTCAGGTGGAATCATTTCTGATTTAGACTTGACCCAGCCAGTCATTTTTTAACTCCAACACTGCCCTCCCACTGTGTTCCCATATATTCCCAAAATAAGGGACTTTGGGGCAACAGTCTCCCAAATAGAAGATGAAAGCCAAGGCATTACTGCATGTAGGTTTTGGGTGTGGGGTTTTTTTTTTTGTGAAGTCCCATTATTTTTACAGTCTGTGCTGTTTGCCTGTCCTGGGAGCATTGGGATAGTTCTGGCATCTCCCCAGCACTTCGAGCACAGCTTTGCTGTTTAGACCCCTAACACAGCAAAACAAAGCTGTGTGTTAAAGATGCTCCTTTGAATCTGGAAGAAGAGGAAAAGAAACAGCGTGGAGGCACACGGAGTACTTTTGGTGGGCAAAAGTTTGCACTTTTTCAGATGCTGTGCAATTTTCCAGAGCAGTTTCTCACTTTTTCTTTCTGCAGCCCTAACTTGTGTGTGCTGTTTCTACACCTTTTTTTATCCACTACTGTGTGTGCCTTCTCCTTCCCAACCGGTGCCGCTGGAGCCACCTCTCATTTTTCCCCACTGCTTTTACCCTCTGGCTGGATGTGCTCGATTTCAGCCTTCGTGATCCCAGTGTTTTGTTCCTTGCACAAAGAGGCAGCATCCTCAGCATGCTGGTGGCTGTTCTGTGCTGGGGTGACCCCATCTCCACTGAGAGCAGCCGAGCTTTGATCCACAGCCTGTGAGCCAGGAGTGGTCTGGCCTGGCATTCCCGGTGTGGGTGACTGCCCTCTGCACAGTGCCCAGCAGATGTGCTTGACTGATGGTGCTGGTGGCCTCAGCTGTGAATTCAAGACTCTCTGGTAGGCAGGAAAGATCAGTTCCTACCTCTTCTCTCATTACCTGGGAAGAGGAGCTGGTGTTTGGTCCTGGAAGCTGCCCTCTGCTAGCCTGTCTTTCACAAGGAGAGAGATGAAATCACTGGTTGCCTGCATTAAAAACATTTTGGCTCCTGAAATCCCTAAAGTAGACCAGCCTAGAAACCCCTGTTGCCGAGCTGGGTGGTGCCTTGTGTGTATAAAATAAAGAAAAACTCGTGAAGTTATTGGTTGTTGGAGAAATGGGCTGCCTGTCTCCTTCACCTCCCCCTTCTCTACTCGCTCAGTCCTTTATTTGGCTTTGGGGAGAGCGATGATGCCTGGTTATATATACTTTGTCTGCAAAGCATGGTTTGGGGCATGACTGCCATTTGAAGGCATTTACAAGGAAACCCAGGCGAGGTGCCAGTTCTTGTGCTCAGCCCTGACTTGATTTGCCTGTTGTTTATAGCAGATGAGACTTTTTTGAGTTAGTACAGAAAACCAGGGTTTTTTTTTTTTTTTCCAGAAGGGAGGGCTATAAAACTTGCCTGAAATCAAGTAGGTAGTTTATACCACCGGGATGCAGCTGCTTTGTTTCACCGAGCCGAGTGATGCCCTTGCTTGGCCGGTTATCCCATTAAAACTTTACGAGGCTGCGGTTCGCTGCCTTCCTTAGGGAACCACCGTGGTGCAGGCAGGATGTACGCACGTGAAGCTCTGCCTGGCGTAGCTGCAATTTAAAAACTCGGAGAAATGGTAATTAAGGTGCCGAGGGAGCTTTTCCGGCGCCCAGGCTGGTGTTTCGGGGTGTGTCGGGAAGCCCGGGTTGGGAAGGGCCGGCCCTGCGCCCGCAGCGGCTTCTCCGTGGTATTTGCGGAGCCCTGGGGGAGACTCTATTTTAGTTGGCCTCCAAAAGGCTTGATTTACACTTTGCAGGTTTCAACACGAGCAGTGAAGAGATCAGGGCTTTTAATGGCCAGCAGTTGTTCAGTGAAGTTATATAAAGGGGCTTTAAAGCTCTTTATCGCTTCCTGCATACCCTTTAAATTCCCAGGTTTTCTCCTGCTCTGCCTTGGGATGCTGATGCCGCTGCGTGACGCCTTTGGGAATACTCTACATGGCAGAGCGCTTGCTTTGGGGGGTGGAGGGAGTTGGAACCGCGTGGTATTTTGCTGCAAAACCAGCTGCTATTTGTGGTGCTTGCCCTGAGCTGGTAGAAGGATTAATCGCTGGTTTTCACACACTCAAATAGCTCCTTCTGGAGGTTTAAGCCTTGGAAACTGTTGTTTGCCGCTCAGAATTGTTACCGTGCCGGAAAACTTCTGGCTTATTAGGTAGCGTTTCTCTTGTAGCCCGAGGCTTCGGGGGGCTCTCCTGGCCTCTCTGAGCCTGCAAGTGAAAATCCCAGGCTGCTGCTTCCCACGGAAATGAAAAACATGATTGCTCTGCAAACAACACAAAGAGAAAAGAATTTCCAACGCAGATGGATGGGATGGGAAACTCGGACCTGGAGTTCACCATCACTCTTAAAAACAGAACCACGAGTGTTGTCCTTAATGTGAAACCTCTCTCAGGCTGAGACCTCCTGCTCGTGTCCTGGGGCCTTAATTCATCATTTGCAGCCACGGGTGAGGGTGTGCTGAGTGATTTCCTGCAGGATCACTCTGTCTGGTGCCTGTGGGATATGAGGTCTGGTGTGTCAAACTGAGCAAGTTGCATCACCGTGTCTGGTCCATAATAACCTCTGGAAGCTCAGCTAGGGTCTGCTGCCCTGCTCCTGTCTGGGAGGAACTGTATCAGCCTGCTTTTACATATCTCTTAACCATGAGGTCTTGTTTATTGGTGGTTACCACGGTGTGTTTTGATTAGAAAATAACATGAGTTTCATAGCTTCCCAGTGAATTGCAGAAACCTGGCTGGGTCTGTAGTCCCACCACACAAAAGGAATATATTGGTTTTTTCCCCCCCCCAAGTGCAGAGTAGCCCTATGTGTCTCAAATCATGCTTAACAGGCTTTAAATGAGGGATGAATGTGGCTGCCTGTGTTGAGGATGTGACATCCCCCAGCTGTGTTTGGAACTCTTTGTAATATTAGAATTAGCCATTTTCCAAAGGATGTACAGTATATGTTGGATGTTAACAGTGTGCTGGTGATGTTGGCTGTCACACCAGCATTGATGAGAGCTTCAGGACAGCTGCTAATGAAGCAACTGTGCTGTGAGATTAGAGAGCTGCTGCTGGTAGACATGTGCAGTTGTCAAACAGGACCAGGAATACTGAGAGGAGAAGCTGCCTTTTGTAGCCTGCCAATTGGAGGTGCAAGCTGCTGTTAGCTTTGGTGGGGTTTTAGATACTTTTGAGGTAAAACTTAATGATTTCTAGGAATTTTTCTCATGTAGAAGCTTGGAAAACTCCTCAACTGTAAAAGGATTTAAACAGCAAGGTAATTTTATTTAAATTTAAAAAAACCCCTTCAGTCTTTAATCTTTTTTTTCTACCGGTCCAGCCCTATTTGAGAGATCTTGTACCAAAAAAAACCCAAAACCCCAAACCCCAACCAACCCCATTAATATATTATTCAGTGATCTTCAGCATTTTGTTTTGAAACTGGGTGGCAAAGCACTTTTTGTTTCCATGCTTCTACTTGTTTTAGATATTCCTGTGTGATAGTCATCAAAGAGCTGTTTCCAGTGGTAATCATGCCTGCAGTTCTGACACAACACAGCTGTGTTCAGCAATGGAGAATTTCAAAATTTCCTCTTTTAGAAATAGTATCCAAAAACTGTTATTGGATTTTTTTTTCCCCCCCTTTGGTAGGCAAGCTAGTACCATCTTGCACATGGGAGGTACACTTCCAGGGAGCTTGAGGGCTTATTTGTACAGTTGGTTTGGGGGTTTGGTGTTTTTGTGGGGGAAGGGGAAGACTTTCAAGGTGTTTGTAGAGATGAGATCTTGTGAAGACCCAGGGTTTGTGGGTTCTCAGCTCAGCTTTCTGTAATGTTCTTGTTTCTCTTGTAGACTTTGGTGTATTTGGAGAGCTGTTTATCTGGTTTATCTGACTTGGCATTGTAGTGGGTCCTGTGTTTTACAGGAGGACAAGGTAAATCTCTATCCTTGGGGGCTTGAGGTGCTCCTGTGGGAAGATCAGGGTGCAGAACTGTTAAATGGCTTCAGGAGTGGCACCTGGCCCCTACTGATGGCCTGAAGTGGAGAGGAGGAAGACTGCCCTTTGTAATGGAAAAATCACCTCTTAAAAAACACCCCAAACTCCCTAAAACCTACTCAGCATCAAAACCTGCTTGCTAACAGGGGTTCTTCAGCAATGTGTGTTGAAGTGGGTGGTGGCTGGCTGCATGTGGTGGTCCTTGACTTGCCAGTGGGTTGCCCAAAATGCTCGTTCCTTCAGAAGCTTCAAGGGTGAGGGAGTGCTGTGGAGTTTGCAGTTGGCACGAGCCCAGTTTTAAGTACTCTGCTTTTATCTTGAAGGTTTTATTTTTTTCCCCCAAGGTCTGCTTTATAGCTCAGCCCACTCAGCATCAGAAAAAAACCTTGTTCCCAACTCAGTGAGCCGTGGTTCGTGCAGTGTGTTGGACTTGGGCTGGTTTGGGTTTAATTTGGTAGTGGGGAAAATACCAGGGATGCTGAACAGCTTGTTGTTTGCCTTTTCATAAATATATTCTTTCCCTTCCCTGTATATTTTGTTTCAGAGAGGTGAATCTTTCTAGTCTTTGAATTAAAAGAGAGCGTGTCTTGGAATCTTTAAGCAAATTGTTGCCTTGAACCTTTGGAAGAGGGATAAATGGGCTGTTTTCTTGGTGCTTTCTTATGCTTTGCTTACAAGGTTGTGGAGTATAAGCCACATGCTTTGAAAGGCTCAGATTGCATTGGGAGTATCTCTTACAGAGATTAGTGGAATGAAAAATCAGTCTCTTCTGGAAAAAGTACCATCAGATGCTTCTCAGTATCACAGTGTTAAGTGGGACTGCTTGACTGAGTGAAAAGAAAATGTTCTCGTCCTGGGACTTCTGTGGTCGGCTCTGATTATGATGATTATTTATAGTCCTTTCATCTGCAGTCTTTTGCATGCTCCCATCCGGTGGGATTTTGCAATGGGATTTACTTCCCGGCAGCTTGCAGGGTTGGTCCCTGGGGAGGAGCCCTGGACAGGCTGCCCTGCCTGCTGCCTTTGCCTCCCAGCTCCTGAAAAACACAGTTTGCACGGCGTGTCCCTCTGCCCTGCTCCTGGTTGCGGCTGTGGCCGTGCAGGGCTTGGCCCAGCCAACCTGCTTGCATTGTGTTACAGCAGCTGATGCTTCCCTTCCCTTCCAGCTGCTGCTTCCTCAGCTTTCACTGGCTGCCTTCCTGGGCCTCGTGGGTCCTGCAATCCTGGCTGGAGTAACGTAGGATGAGGGATTTCTCAACACTGAATCAGCTTAATGAACTAGTTGAGAAGCTGTTGCTTAAGTCTGCGGTCGTTCTAAGCTTGCAGACCTCCTGTTTGATTTGCTTGTGTTTGATGGCCCCTCTCTCCCTTTCTTCTCCTTTCCAAAGCTCATTGGAACCTGCCCAGGCTTCACCTCCTTCCTGCTCCAGTTTCCCTGATACTGAGATGTTCCTGGGCCTGTGCACTTTGGGAAGGTTCCCCTCTCCCCAGGCTGAGGTTACTCAGCTGAGATCTCCCTGTACTTCTGATCCCAGCAGCCACCTCAACCTGCCTGGTTAGCATTGCCACAGCCCTTCAACACTTGCTTTATACATGTCTACAGACAAGGTGCTGGTGGTTTCATTTTGGTCAGGCTGAGAAGTACAGTGCAGGTTCAGAATCGTTAAATGCTCAATATTATTCTGTATTTCCTCCTCTTTGCACGTGTTAGGATTGGGTTGGACTGGACAACCCTCATCCAAGGGCAGTTACAAGTGGGATTGTAATGATGAGTTGAAGCCAGGATAAAACATTAAAAAATAAATGTTTGTCACTGCTGATTCCCAGCTGTGAAGAAGAGCTTGTAGCAGAGAGATTTGGGGCTGCAGGGATGGGGCTGCTGCTACAGCGGGGCAGAGTGAAGTGGGAACTCTAAAGAAAGTGAGATCCCACCATGGTTGTGCGGTGTCTTTTCAATGAAACCTAGTTTTCTCCCTGCTTTCCCTCTTAGCCTGCTCCCTTGCTATCCCACTTTACTGGGACTGCTGGCAGAGGGCTGCTCGGCACTGGGATGGCTCTTCAGTCCCCTCCATCCATACTCTGCAGGCATGAGTTAACTGATTAAATTACCGGCATTACACGAGTCACCGCTCTTGTGCTTTCTAAGCAGAGTGACTCTGCACACATCCCTGGCTGTGCTGCCCCTTTCTCACACCCTCCCTTCCCAACAGCCAGCCCTGATTGCAGGGAGGCTGAGCAGGGCCTGGCCCTGGGGCAGCTAAACCTGACTTCCTTAGGAAACAAAGTGCAGATTATTTTGGAAGTAAGGATGCAGAGATGAGCTCTTCCAAAAGCTTCATAGCACTTGAGGTGTATTTTCTGTGCTGCAGATTTCCTCGTAGCCTAATTGTCCCTTTTAAAATGTAGGAGCAGCGTCAGGAGAAGCCTGTAACTTTCTTGGAAGATGCTGTAAATTCTGAACTTGGGATGTCTCTTGCAGCCCAGGTTGGTTCTCTCCATTCTGTGTCAGACTGCTGTCAGTCTTTGTGTACAGAGCACACAATTTCATAAAGAAACAATCCAAGAGGCACCCTTAAAAGATCTTTAATTTGGAATCCAGAGATTCCTAGAAGTCTTTAGGAAAGTGCATGTCTGTGGCTCTGCAAATACATGGGTAGCCCTGGGGAAGAACATCAGAAGATTCCCAAAGTCGGGTTTGTTGCCTTTCCGTGCTTTGATTCTCTGCAAGTTCAAGCAAAAACATGGCAGTAACATGGTTTTTTGATGACAAGTCATGTTTTACTCATAATTCATAGCACTGTGGTGTCCAAAAATCACTTGAGCAGCTGTGGTGCAGCTGTGGCACTGGCTGCTCATGAACACTGTGGTCACCACCGAGGTTGAGAGCTTTGGGTACAGCCCTTGTAAAACTTTTGTGTCAGGGAAGGCACTGGACTGGTTTTTTGGTGCACTTGAAGTAGTTGGCTCTGATCTCATTGTGCTTAATCACCAAAAAAATGGTTAATTAAGTGAGGGTTTGGATGCAGAGTTACGGCAGTGCTGTGGTCTGGGCTGGTGACACTGACAGTGTCACCAGTTATTACATGGAGGAGGTTAAAAATGCTCATAGGGATCTCAGTTCTTCCCATTGCAAAACCTCGTGCTGAATATGTCTCCTCGTTAATTTGTCTGTGAATTTATCACCTTTTTCATGTCAGGCATTCCATCTGGTTTGCAGCTCCAGGGCCGTGGCACGTTCTTTTGTGAGCTGCATGGTAGAACATTAACATGCTGCTCTGGTGGCTGGGAGGGGACCCTGTCTCCCAGCCCTTCTGTCCCCACAGATCTTGATTTTCTTTATTGCTTTCACCCATAAAAAGTCGACATTAATTTGAAAACAGGGGGAGGGAATGAGACGTGTTTTGAAAGGGTGATCCGTCGAGGGGAGTGGTATTGAATGCTTATACAGGGTATGTATTAGAGAGGGGTTGTGGGAAGAGAGGTGGTTCAGCCAAAGGGATAGAGTTTGGAATTGTTAATCTGCGTCATTAGTGCTGTGTACCAGAAAGTTTGAACTGTGCCTGGCTAAATCGCATGAGGCTTTGAAATTCACAGCAGTTCTGGCAGCCCCGCTGGCTTTTGTCCTTCCTGCAAACGCACAGCTGCTGGGGCCGGGCATCCCCGGGGCTTCCTCCTCCCCCAGCAGAGCTGCTCCAGGCTTTGGGGAACCCGCAGGAGCCCGGCTGGAAAAAACCTCCAGAAACTGAGTTGGTGTTGCCATTGGGCTCGTGGAGGATGTGAGAGTGTGGAGAGTTCAGCTCCTGCCTCTGCTCTCTGTGTGTGATGAGTGTAATAGGGGAAACGTTCTCTGTCACCCCCTCTGAGCAGTGACACATGTCCAGGCTTGCTTAATAAATTTGCTGGGAATAGTCCCAAATGGGACTGGAGAACTGGAGTGTGTGTTCCCGTAGCAATCTGTGGTGTTGCTTTGTTCAGGTACCTGTGCTGGCTGCTCAGGGGAAGCTCATCTTGAAACATATGGTTGCAATCCATCAGCTTTTGCTTTTTCTCCTGTTGATGATCGAAAGCTGAAACAGCAGAGGTAACTCTGCAGAAAAGGTAATGGGTTGGAAAAGGTTTGAGCTGGAAAGTAGGCATGGAGTCTCTGAGAGGTGCTTTATGTGTAGCAGTTCTTCATCAAGTTACGTGATGCCTGGCTACTCTTGGGAAAGAAGTGTAGTTCCTGCCCTGGCACTACAGGGTGTCTTGTCAGCTGTAAAATAAGGACACACTCAAAAAGAAATTAAAAAAAAATCTCTGCTGGCTTTCTCCCTGTCCTGCTTCCTGAGGTAGATGCTGAAACCACATCTTTTTTTCTTAAATCTGCCAGCAGAGAAGAAAGCGCGTTCAGGACAAGTGATGATGGTGTTGCAGAGTGGAACATCATACTCCTGTCGTAGAGTTAATGATTAATTAATGAAGTTCAAGTAGCAGAGGCCTGCTTTGACGTGCAAACAAGCATTTGTAGTTAAAAGCATGTAACTGCTAGGTCTATGTGCTTCTTTTGCATCCTTGAGAAGGGCACGTTGAAAGCTTTTGAAGGGAAAGATTCTTACCCTGTTGGAAAAGATTACTGGTCATTCTGAATCGGTATTTCAAAAGGGGTTAATAAATAATTGGCAAGGCATCCCTGGAGCATCTTGTCTCCAGTGCCTAAAAGCCACACACCAGTGTTTCTTTGAAGTATGTTGCCAAGGTGAAACAATCAAATCATCATTAAACTTCTTCATGTTGATACTTTAAGGGGTTGAAAAAGGTGGGGACAAACTTTTTAACAGAGCCTGTAGTGATAGGACAAGGGATGATGGGTTTAAACGAAGGGAGGGTAGATTGAAACTAGCTATAGGGAAAAAATGTCATTTGCAATGAGGATGTTCAGGCTCTGGCACAGGTTGCCCAGAGAAACTGTGGCTGCCCCATCCCCAGAAGTGTCCAAGGCCAGGTAGGATGGGGGTTGGATCAACCTGGAATAGTGGAATGTGTCCCTGTTCGTTGCAGGGAGTTGGAATGGTGACCTTTAAAGGTCCCTTCTAACCCAAACCATCCTGTCATGCTCCAGAACAAAGTATAAGCCATCAGGGTGAGCTGTAGGAAGCTTGGGCTTTCTGTCAGGATCTGCTCCAATCCTTGCCATGTATCTCTGTACTGTATCTCCACACAGTTTTTATCCTGCACATCTGCTGCTTCCCCCATTTCCTCTTCCACCACCCCAAGGCTTTCATGCTGACAGTCAACCTTTGTGTTCAGTTGCTGTGACAACAGAGTACAAGGCAGAGGCATTTTCTGTGCCTGAATTGTGCCTGTCCTTGCAGAATAGTTGTCCTCAGGCTCAGCTGGGTGCTTAAAATCAGGGAGGGTAGGAATGAAGGTGCGGCCTCTGAAGGTACATTGGCGTCTCTCAGCTCTGCCCTCCCTCACTGCAGCTGGGGGCAAGGAATCACACAGCCCTTGGCTGCTCCATCAGCTGGCTTGATTAAGTCCCAGCAGTTAATTTGATGGAAAGATGACCTTCTGGTGGCCTTGGTGATACCGGGGTGTACGTGGGGCCACGTGAGTTCTGGCTGGTGGGAAGGAGGCACCAGGGATGCACAGCTCAGGGATGGGGGACAGACTTGCACCAGTGGTAGCCAGTTTTGAAAACACCCTAAAACTTTTTTCAGAAGGATCCTTCTGATAATTTAGGAAGAAATTCCTTCCTTGTGAGGGTGGAGAGGCCCTGGCACAGGTTTCCCAGAGAAGCTGTGGCTGCCCCATCCCTGGAAGTGTCCAAGGCCAGGTTGGATGGGGCTTGGAGCAACCTGGGCTGGTGGAAGGTGTCCCTGCCAATGGCAGGGGGTGGAATGAGGTGGTCTTTAAGGTCCCTTCCAACCCAAACCAGTTTGGGATTCTGTAATTCCAAGATGAACTCAAAAGTGGGGACTTTGGATTATGGGGAAGCCACTGTGAGCTTTGAAAGGTCAACTTCTCTAAAAGGAAGGAAACCAGCAATTTGAAAATTCCACTTTTGTGCCTTGCAGCTCATTAGTTGAAGCAAAAAACCAGAGAAAAATGTTGGGAGAGAGATCAGAGAGCATTTCTGGGGGAGGGTTTTAATAGAGAAGGCATTCATGTCTCTAAGTTAAAAAACTGAATTCTTGTAGAGTTTTACTTCATGCAAGAAGTATTTTTCTCTTTATTGGAGATTCAGCTGTCCTAGCTTGTTTTACCTGACTTTGCATAAGCAGTAATAATGAGATTTTTTAAAATTAATAATCCACTAAAGTAAGTGGGCAAAGTGATATTTATGCAGCTGCTTGACTATCCTGGAGGCAGATTCAAGGGCAACAGGTTGATCTAGAGTGGAAAAATCACTTGATAAACAGTCCACTTGTTTGTCTTTTTAAAGCTTTCCACAACAAAGAATTATTAAAACAAATAATCAATGTGAAACTAAATATTTTTCATAAATGATACTGAAGAAGGAGATGGTGCATCCCAATGCAATTTAAATTTATAGGCTTATTCATTTTAGAATTAATAACACCACAATGACTTGCTTTTCTGTTTATGAGCTTGGGGTTCCCATGGTGATGTACAAGAGCCCTTGAAGGACCCTTGTACTGCTGATATTCATTGCATATCTAAGAGTTAAATATAAGGAGAGAAGGAGGCTGGAGTGATTTGGGTTAATTACTAGAACAGCTCTTGTGTTACGTCAGTATTTCTTTTCATCTCTTAGGAAGCTTTTTAACTCGGGTTGGCAAACGTGTCTTCTTAGGAGAAGGTTTTCCTGCAAGTCATCTGCCACCTGTACAGAGCTGTAGAGCTGCTCTTCCAGCAACCAGAGCCAGCTAATGAATGGTGATAAATCTTTGCAGATTATAGATTTAAAAGTGGTTATGCCTTCCATTTTTATGGCGACCAGAAGTGCTCTTTGATCCTGCAAATTCACTAGTCCTAAGTTTTGGGGGGTTTTGTTAATGGAACTTTCACCTACTAGCTTAATGTGTGGGTGCCTGGAGGAATGGAAAACCAGTTTAGCACAGCTGAGGGCTTTTCTTCCTGAGGTTTCCCTTTAGTAAGTGTCCTGCCCACACAGAGATAAAGGTGAGCAAGAAAAGCCCTAGAGCGATGCATTTTTGCATGGGTATGCAGCAGTTCCTGCCCAGACGCCTCTTGCTGGGAGGATCCAGCCCATCTGACTCTTGCTGGAAGTATCCAGCCCATCTGCTGGCCTGGAACTGCCTCTGATGTGCCAGGATGAGGTCCTGGGGTCACTGGTGGGGTGTTCAGGTTGTGGGGGTGCTTTGCACAGAGGGTGCACCAAGGTTATTCCTGGTTTATTCCTGCTTGGAACAGAGCGTGGGGGCAGGCACAGGGTTGTAGTGCGACTTCATCCTTCCCCTTCCCCCCATTGGGGGGAAAGGTGGTGAACAGGCAGCTCCCTCCTCCCCAGATAATGCTTGAAAGTTGTCCAAAAGTGGGCTTGGTTTCAAGAGCAGTGTGAAGTCACCGGGTATGTAAGCTGCAGAGTCCTGCTGGGGCTTTTGGAGTGCTCAGCCCTTCCTTCCTGCTGGGAGAGACTGAAGAACCTCCAGGTCACTTTATTTTTGATGCTGAATGCATAGTTTCCTTCCAGCTCAGCGAGTTTGTGACTGTTTTGGAGCAGGGTGTCTCCAGCCCGGGCACAAGCTGAATCCCGCCAGCAAGGCAAGCAAGGGCTTGTTGGCTAAAGATAGTGTGCACATGTGTACATAGGCCACGGGGCTCACTGGGAGTGCTCAGATTTACAGTGTGATCCTTGGCATCCTAAGGAAAATTAAGGGGATTATATGCATCCAATAAATAACAAGCTATTTAGGGTCAGCTTTATCCTTTGTAGCACCTCTTCTCCATGGCAGCCAAAGCACAAGACACTTTTGCCCACACATGAGCATCTGCTTTTGCATCAAATTCAACTCCATCACGTGCTGTTGTGCCCCCAGGTGCTGGGGCAGTTTTGGGCATCTCTGTAATTCAGTAATCCCTGCGAGGCATTTGGGCTGCCCACGGGCGTGGCTGGTGCTCCTGTTCATCAGGCTGGCCCTGAAAAAAAGTTCTGTTCAAGTCTCTCACTTTTGGTTCTGCTTCCTTGGGATTTACTAAATAGCTGTCCTTTGTGTGGATGGAAAATGTTAAAAATAGAGTGCTCGAGGCAGGACTATTGTGTTGGTGTTGACAGGTTCGCTGGAAGCTGGAGCTTGTCTTGTATTTTAAGAAGGTTTTGGAAGGAGCAGTGCTCACTGATGTCCTTTTGACCCTGACCTGAGGAGCTGCTTTTCTGAGCTAAGAGAGTGCCTTTTTGACAAGTCGGGTTTTTAGTGTGCTGCCATTCGCTAGGATTGTTGTAAGTAATAGACTGAGTCTGGGATTTCTGAGCAGTTGGGGTTTGGCTTTATCACATTGCCATACAGGCAACCAATGTAAAAATAATATATCTAATAAATTAATATATATAATAGTTATAATACATTAGGAAATAAAGCACAAGTGATGATACAGAGGAAACAGTGACAATGTACTGATCTGTACTGTGCAGCAAATACATAATTTCTGCAATGTCCCTCTCCCCAGTAGCCATAACCTCTGTAAAAACCAAATAACTTGTTTTCAGGAGCCTTAACTTTGCTGAGGTTGCCCCAAACCAAAGCCAGGCTTTTCAGACGAGGAGTTAAAGGCAAGCAGGGTCTGTCTTTGGTGGCATTCTTTAACTATGAAGTTGTATCCCCAAACTAAACCTAAACCATGAGCATCTCTGGCCATCGTGGTTGCAGAGACAAGATTCCAGATGTAAATAGTGCATGGAATGATGGAGAGCAATTTCCTGGGCCTCCTGTCTCAGGCTGGTTTCTTTATAGCAGCAGTCAGCTGTTGGTGTCTGCATTTTGTCACGGTGGATATCCAGCAGTGACCACACAACTTTTATTGTGCCGTGTCTGATGGTGTGAGCAGGCACACGGGCTTATCTGGAGCCTGCCAGGTATTATCCTGTATCCATCTGTCTCTTGTGCAGCTGTGAAAGTCATCCATGTCATGTATGGAATTGCAGTTCTGCGGGAAACTGGGACATAGGACAAATGTAAGGGAAAGGTAACAAGCCGTGGGGTTGCTTGTTGTTGTTTTCTTTCTTCTTTTTCTTTTTTTTTTTTTTTTTAGCTTTCCTAAAATGGTAAAGGGAGGTTTTCTGAAGGTTGAGTTTTCACAACGTAGCGATCATTCCCTGCTTCCTTCCGCTGCACTGCACAGATTTCTTTTCTGCCTCCTCATGTGATGAGGATTCCCCCTGTTTGAGTAGGATCATCTTATCTTCCAAGTCCCAGCTCAGCAGGGGAATGTGTATTTTGATAAGGAGCAATTAATGGTGCTTCCCCACCCAGACTCGGAAGGATCCCAAAACCAGACCCTGCGTCATCGGGAGGACACTCCTTTCCACACAGCTCTGTGACTTGTGCAGCGGGTGCTCGTGGTAATAGAAAGACATCTTACAAATCACATGTTAAAAAGCTTTGTAAAGAGAACTAGGTTACTTCACATCTCTTATTGGTTGTGCCTCTATTCCAAACGTGCAAAAGTTGGTTCCTTTCTTGGCTGTGGGTTGGTACAAGGCAGTGCTGGGGCTGGAGCTGCTGGGAAGCGCTGCTCCCTGACTTCACACGGAGCACAGCTAAATCTGTTCAGAGCGAGTGCACACCTGTGCTTTCCCTCTCCAGAAATTAATTGTAAGATGATTTTAATATATCTGGAGGGTTTTAGTTGAAGAACAGTTGTAGCTTTCAACTTCCTTTAAAAAAAATAATGGAGACTATAGATTTTTTTTTTTAAAAGAAAATGCTGTTGTGTTCTGAGGCTTCTTTGGAGTTCAGATGAGTAGCGTGCTTCTGTAAGGCTTTTTTTAAAGCTTCTATTTATCCTTGTGATTGTAAGTTATGAAATATTCGCTGTCATAGGTCACAGTATTTCTGTGCTAAATTTGGGGAATATAGCTGGCAGCTTGCTTTTTCCCTGGGAACTTTCTTGTCAGGTCGGTACAGAAAGCTTTAGCTCCTTAGCTGTTGGGAGAAAGAGGTTCTTGGGTTCATTCTTTTTTCCTTTTTTATTTGTTTTGTTGTTTTTTTGCTTCCACTGCGTTTGTGTTCCCAGACTTTCCCACTGTCACAGAAAAAATGGAAGTGGTTGAGCTGTGGCAGCCACTTGGTTTTCGGTGTTGTGTTTGTCTTGCCTCTCGTGTGCGAGGCTCCCTTTCCTCTTTGTGGCTTCTCATTGTGTTCTGCCAAAGCCCTGTATTGCAGAGCTGCTTCCTGCCTGTGGCTTTGTACCAGCTCGGGAATCTCCACATAATTGTTCTTTACTTTGTGTGGTAGAAGCACAACTGTGCAGGGTGTGGAAGTGTAGAAAGCGATGAAAATCTGTGAAGGAGATCCAGGGGTTTTCCGTGTTTCTTTCCAGCGTTTTGCATATAATCATTTTGCATTTAGAAACCAACAAATAACACTACATTTAAATTATTTTTTTTTCCCCCTGTGCTTCTGAGTGGAGGGAATGTTGAACACAGCAAAATATGTGTCCCACCACGTCTGTAAATGATCTGCCCTTCAGGCAGGGGTGGTGCAGGACACCTGGTGACCAGCTTGCAGCTGGGACATGTCAGAGGTGACACATGGTCCATCCTCAAGTGACCTGGGATGCTCGAGCACGAGAGCTCTTTAAGGGCAGTCAGGTGAGAAGAGTGGAAATGGTACTGGACCAGAAGGGCACCCAAACCCCCATTTGATCCACAGTGACATCAGAAGTGCTGGCCCTGCAGGCTGGAATAGCCCTTCCCAGGTTCATCATGGCCCTCAGAAGTTTGCAGGGTAGGTGTTCCAAGGGTCTGCTCTGCAGCCCAGCTGCCCTGTGATACTCCAGCATGCTGTTGGAAACTAATATGCTTTTCCAGAGGATTTCTTAAGCACATAGGCATTACAATTCTCGCCAAGAACACAGGGAAACAATTAGTAGTAAAACCCAGAAAAGGAACCTGGCTGATGCTATTGTTCCTGGGGTCTGCAGCTTTCCTGTTTACTCAGCCTGGCTTTCAAATATTTATCCTACTCCTTAGAATTACAGTGCAACCAAACCCAGTATTTAGTTCCTTCTCCTGTTTTTCTAACTGTTTATGTCCTAACCCTTGAAATGAGGGTTTGCAGAGGTGGAAGGTGCCAGCTGCTGGTTGTTGCTCTGCTTCTCTGATGGAGACTTGCTGCCTTTGAGGTGAATTAAAAAGTTTAAAAAATCACATAATTATAAAGTCTTCTATATGTGTATATTGGGAATTGACCCACAGTGTCATTGCCTGTTGTGCTCTGAAGAAGTTTGTCTGATGGAGAAGTAGAAGAGTAAAGGGACAGATGTGATGGGCGTGGTGTTGAGGCAGGGATCCATCCCATGGTATCACTGGATTTATCTGCTCTGTAAAGAAAGGGGAAGCAGAGACAGGAGACCCTGTGTGGGGCCTGTGCTTGGCAGCACAGCTGTGCTGCTGCCTTTTGTGAAACCAGTGGTGTTTCCTGTGACCTGAGGAGCCAGGAGTCCCGCTGGGATTTGGGGGAAGCTGAGGTGGCAATTCCTGACCGGTTCTTTCACACAGCATCCCAGTCTCTGTAGCAACCTTGGCTTTTGAGCCTTCTGTGGGTCTGCCAGAAACCTGGAAGCATCCCTGTGCATGTGTGAACCTTTGGAGGGGGCAGGGGGGGAGTTCTTCAGTTGCTCCAGGTGTGGGTTTTAGCAGGAGAGGGGGGCATGGGATGCCTTTAGGGCTGTCTAGTAACTCAACATCAGAACGGTCTTTACCCCTCTGACCCACTCTGTGTGGGCAAGGAGAAGTTTGTGATGTCTTGGGATCTGGGGGTGGCAGGCAGCTGTGTTTTGGGAAAGAAAAGCCCAAATCCATGTGTTGGGAAGTCTCTGTGAAGCTGCCACAGAACAGTGTGCTTGTGCTGTTCCACGTGGGCTTGTGGCAGGAGGAGCTGCCTCGGGGGGGCTTTTGATGGTCCTGCCTGCTGCGGTGACACGGGCCTGGGGTGAAGGTTTCTGTGTTCCTCTGAAGGTGGTGTGTGCAGCTTCCTCTGCAGCACTCTTTGCTCTGAAGTGGAATTCTTTTTCAGCTGGGGGCTCTCAGCTAGATGCTTCCTTCCTAACCTCTTGAGCAGAGCGCTCTCGGCTAAATGAAGTTTTGCCAAAATAAGCATTCTTACTCAGGGCAGTATATCACCAGGAACGCTTCTGGCTCTGAAGCTTTAGGAAGAGAAGCTGGTCTGGACACTGTAACTTGATGACATTTTCATGTATTTATGGTTTTAAAGCACAAGCCTGAATTGCAGACACAGGGTTTCAAGTTTTTGATCTGAAGTGAACTGGTAGGGAAGGTGCAAAATTATCCTTCTGGAGTGAGAAATGTTTTGTACCTCTACCCAGCCTACTCATGGGATGATGCCCCTGGAAGGAGCAAGGTGCTGATCTCCAGCTCTCATAACTAATTACAGTTTTGTTCCTGAAAAATGTCAGGGACATTTTGTTTCTGTCCCAAAAAAAGAACAGAAACAAACTTCCAAACCTTGGAGGTTGCTATGAAACAGAAGTATCTTCCCCTTCACTCTATTAATAAAGGCTTTAAATACACTCAATGCTGAGTTGCCTTGCCATTGCTGGGGGGCAACAGTGTCATGTATGGCTGGTAGATACTTCTCTTGTCACCAAGTATTTTAATTGCTGTGGATTCATTGAACTCCTTCAGCCAGGATTAGGGTGCTGTGTGCTGCCTGTCCTGTGGTATTGGCACAGAGCAGGATGGTTTTCTGCTGCCACTTAGTGCAGGTGGAGGAAAATTATCTCAATCTTTTAGTCCTTCAAAATTTTTTGAAAATATATTTGTTTTAGAGAATTCAACTCTCCTGCACACAACATTTCTGGTTATTTTTTTTCCCCTCTGGCTTTCAGTTTCCTTAAAAGGGTTTCAGATCTCTTAGTGACTTCCCTAAAGAAGACTCTCTCAGCAGTGGATGCTTGGGTGTCACTTCTGGTCAGTGAGAGCTCTTCATTTGACAGTCTTGATGCCCATGTTAGTGTGGTTGATCTCCAAAGTCTCCTGCCTGCTTTGACCTGGGTGCCACTGACTCTCACGAGAGGTCAGTCACGTATAATCTGAATTTATTTGTCTAAAGCCTGGATCTGAATCCCATTCTGCTTCTGTTTGTGGAATAAGTAAGTTTGGAAGGGACCTGAGGATTTTAAGTCCAGACTGCTGCTTGGAGCAGGAATGATGTTGAATTCAGACCGGGTTACCTAGGTCTAGTTTGGAAAACTTCCAAGTCCTCTTCATGGTGTTTCCTGATCCAGTGATACTGTAACTTGCTGCTTTGGTGTTGATATCGAGGGTATTTCCCTGTGCACTTGTGCCTGTTGGGATTTGCATGATTTCTTGATCGTGGCAGTTGTGATTTTCCAGGTAGCAATGACAAAGCAGACTGCTGAGCCCCTTGTTATAATTGTTATATATAATTTGTAAGCATCAATTATAAGATGACTTTTCAGAATTGGCTGATGTGGGTCCTTACACCCATTTAACGTGGAGATACTGCTTTAAAAAACAAAACAAAACACCAAGTGACTGGAAAGAAGAAAAAGGAGAAGCTGAATTGGTGAACTCTCTGCTGGGTCAGTAGTTTCTGTGGCTGACAACTTGGGAACATCTCATTCAGTGGTCATACAAAGCATGTGCTGGGTGGGATCCAGGGATGTGGGTTGGCCCCTGCTGGGTCCCCTTGGTAGCACGTGCTTGCATTGAAGGTATGTGGACTTGATGCTTCTTTTCCTGTAGACTTTCTTGTTAATTTATATTTTCTGCAGAACTTTGTACTGTCTTTCAAGGAGCTGAGCTTTGGGAATCATAGAATCGTAGAATCAGCTGGGTTGAAGAAAAAAAAAGTTGTCTAAGATGTGTTCTGGGACAAAAAAAGAATTACAAGAGCACTTGGTACAGCATGGGGTAGGCTTGGAAAGCTTTTACACTGCAGGATTTGCTTGTGGTGAGGAGGGAAAAACAAGTGCAGTCACTCTTCATCAGAGGTTAGAAATAGGTTTCTCAAGAACCTCTGTTGGCATCTGTGGTTTTCAATCTCCATAGAAAGTGAAGAGGTAATATCTTCAACGAGGCAGCTGCTGGAGTTACTGCTAATGAAGTTGGTTACGTGGTTTCTGAGGAACACAAAAGGCTGCAGCAAGATCAGGTTGTTCAGTAGCACCTGAGCAGATAGAACACCCCATGGATGTGTTTTGTGTGGCATGCTGGAAGGGAAATGTTGGAGCTATTCACTTCTGTTGAGGAGATCTGAATTAACTCTGGGAGAAATACTGTGCATTATTTGGTGTATCTCCACTGACAGGTGGGATTAACAGTATCAGAGCTCTCATTTTAGTAAATTCCAAGTGAGAATGGGAATGGTCCTACCTTTTTCTCAAATTGGCCACAAGCCTTATGTGAAATCTGTAACTCTGGAGACCTCTCTACTGGTTGGAATTGGTGATTGAATTGAAGGAGATTTTTTGGAGAAGGGAAGGGGCTGACAAGCATGGTTTAAACTTAGAGAAGTTGAAGAAGGGGAGGAAAAATTAGAGATGTGGGAAGACCTGAGACAGAAAAATTGGTGTAGGAAGTGGCATCCACCACTGTAGGATGTTTTTGGGAATACCACAGTGAGGTTGGATATCACTGCAGCTCCACTGCTGGGGTTACTGGGATCTGGTAGCATTTAGCAGGAACACCTGGTGCAGAATTCATTGTGAATACTCATTCATTGTGAACTGCTGGAAATCATTTAAACTCTGCTAACTTTATGCTACAGATCAGTTAAAACTCTTTTTTTTTTGAGAGAGTATGTGCCTATACAGTCTCAAAACTCCTTTCTACCTTTTTCTCAAATTGGAGTGAATGCTAACCCACTGAAAGGAGCAAAACATCTTAAAACATTAAGAGCTCCATGTGTTAATCCAGCATCACAACACTTTTAAATTACTGCTGGCTAATGCCGTATTAAATGTTAAATATAATGAATGGATACAAAGATCTTCCATTGATTTTTTTTTTTTGGGGGGAGGGGGAAGGACAACACCTCTACCCCCTACAAACACTTATCCTCAAAGCAGTTGCCACGAGGGCAAGGACAGAAATTTCTCTTGGCTGTCCTGCCACTCGTCGAGGGAATGTGTGAACCTGGAGCACACTGGATACAGCACTGGCTGTTCTCCTGTCCCTGATCCATAGTCTGAAATAGCTGCAGCTCCCTGTGTGGCTGGGAGGGACCTGCAAGAGGAAAAAGGAAGAAGCAGGTGCTTCTTGTGTGCAGGAGAGGGATGGGACATGTCCTTCATGCTGACATCTGTTTTACTTAATCCCCAAATTTGATGCACAAGTGATTTGTCTGTGCTTGGCAGCTGCCCTGTGAAATGTGGTCCTGCTGTCAGGATGGGTCCTGGACACTTGGGTGGGAAGCTTTGGACCTTGTGCTCGGTGAGGGGGAGTGGGCCATGGATGTGGAGCTCCTCTGCATGGATGTCTCACACGTGGGAGCAGAGGAGCTGGATTTGCTTTACGTGCTGTTCCCCAACTCATGGCCCGGTGGGGCTTCTCTGATGAGGAAAAGAGGCTTCCCACTGCAGCTGCAAGTTTTAGGGATAAACAGGAGGAAAAACAAAAGTATTAGTACATCTTGTGCTGGGTTGGGCTGTCCAGACTGCCAGGGATCAAAAGGGAGCAGATGCGGTGTGTCTGGGTGGACTTGGCAGCCCTCGTCCTGGAGCGCAGCCCTTCCCTGGCCGTGCACGCTCAGCTGGATGCAGAACACTGTGCTTCTGCTGTGCAACCACGCTGTAAACCTGAATTGTATTAATTTCTTCTTAATTTCTCAGTGGTTTCCCTTTGGGAGGGTGGTGACTGTCTTGAGGAGTGGTGGTGGTTTGTCTGAGCAGAGCAAAGATCAAACCAGCCCTTTGCCTACAAGTTCGTTACCAAGCTTTCACTGTTTTATAATTTCCTTTTACATAGGTTTGGAGGTACTTTTTTTCCCCTCCCTGAATAATGTTTTGTTTGAGAACACTTTTAAGATCCATGGTTAGTGGTGGGTATTAGGCTTGAGAGATTATCTGGGGAGCTGTTGGAGCACTTCATTGTTAGACTCGGAAGTGAGAACTGGGTGAATTAGTTGCTTTTAAAGGGATTTAAGAGCAGTGTGGGAAAAGGGAGAGCTGTGAGTTTTCTGTGTGCTGGCACTCAGCATCCACCCAGGCCTGGAGAACAAGCTCAAAGATCTCATATGCAGGACTGGCTGTTACTTTACTTTTTTTAGTTTAATGCTCATTTAAACACTATGTGGGGACTGTCCTGTACAAATGGACTTGGCACAGCTCCATGCTGGTTTGCTATAGAGATACAAATATTTAGAGAAACTTTGCATAGCAAATACAGGACTAAATCCCCCCTTTTCAGCTGTAAAAATGTCTGTGTCAGGGGGGCCTTGAAAGCTCAGATTTTTGAGAGAAGGAGTTGAATCTCGAGAAGACTTGGATTAAAAAAAAAGGTAACTTTCTGAATAGCAGTGTAATATATGACTTCAACCAGAAAACACAGTGATTTTCCTCTGCATCTCCATGCTCACAGATCTACCCACTGAAGTTCATCTTATTTCCAAAGCTTATTGGTATGTCCATGAAAAGGCTGGGAACAGCCTGCCTTTGTTTTCCCATGAGCTGTGGGAGACTGAGCTGGGAGAACATAGATTACTCTTCAACCAGCCAGTCTGGGGGAGGATATGCTCATGTTGGGCAATGTGGTTTAAATTTGCAAGCTATTACTATCTGGTCACTTAGTTAATGAAGCAGTGAATAATTTGTGTCCTTAATGTTCCTAGGAGGTTGAAATGCCCTTAAAAAGCCAATCTGTCCAACTGTCCTGGCTTTTCACAGCAAGAATAAAAATAAAAAGTAACCTGACCTGGTTAGGTGACCAGCTCAGTGATAAGTGAGGCAATGAAGCAGTTTGTGATCAGCATAGTGACTTTTTCTCTATCAGTGACCTTTATATGAGTAAAAAGTACTTTTTGTACAAATTTTTAGCTGTACTCTCTCCAACTTTCGTATTTTGTGGGGTTTAATTTTTTTTTTAAATGAATTTGTGTGTTATTTTTTTTTCTCCTTGCTCACATTTAGTCACCTTTAGTACTTAGGGGTTAAATAAAAGATGTCTGGGGAGGAGGAAGGAAATTACACTCTTGCATCTGAAGTGAGAGGTAGGAGGCTAAGCATGAATGCATCCTAAAACTCCCCAAAGATCTCTTCCCAGTTCTCATCCAAAGTAAACTCTGCTTACTGCAGCAGTATTTTACCAGGGTGATACTGCCTTGTGAAGGATAGGGAAAGCTGCTCCCTCACCCTCAACAAAACCAGCTATTCCAGGAAAATCCTCCCCCCTAAGTTGCCAACACTATCAACTTCTTGTCCAGGATTGTTACCTCATCTCCACCATCATCATCACTGTCCTTCAGAAATGTGGATTTCTTTAAACACTTGTAAGAGAAATGTAAATTGTTGGGTTTTAATGGACTGAAAATTAGCTTTTTCCTCCTATCCTTAGCTTGGGGAAAAGTAATTAAGATAAAAGTTCAGATAACTTCTTGCAGAAATATCCCAGCATGATCTGGAAGTGAGTACATTATTGCTGGTATTGATTTAAGGCTTCTTGTCATCTCTGTGAAATCTAGTGTATCTAATCATGGGCCCATAGCTTCTTTTTTTTGTAGCAGGGCCTTTCTTTTCACTGGCTTGTATAGGCTTGAAATTAATCTATGCTGTGTACACTTGAGCTTTTTTTGTGTGTGTTAAGAAAATTCAACAACTGTCTGAGTTAACATGCCTGTAGTGGAAATGTTGAATGAGCTTAATAATTACTTTTTCCCCTGACTTTTAAAAGGAAATAGAATATATGTATTTTTAAAAAGCTGGGGTTTTTTTTCCCCCCCAGAAAAAGTACGATTTCTGTAGTAATGCAAATAAACCACAGCAAACGATAGGGTCATCAGACCTTGGTGAAAGGAAGTCTGAGTGTATGTACAACTTGTCCACGTGTTTGAAGCTATTTGAGTGTTACTCTTTTTTGAGAGTAGAAGCCATTGACTTAATCTGCTCTCCAAGTCATTGGAGGAGTGAGACATCCAAGAAGGTTATCACTGTCCATTTACTCATCCAGAGGGAGGTTGTTCTATCTGATATTGCTGCATAACTTGGTATGTTCAAGGTTTTTTCCTGTCAGTGCCCTGAGAGGCTCATGGAATTTTTTGGCTGTTCATTGACTCTTTGCAAACAAGAGGCAGTTTTGTTTCTCTTGCTGGAATGCAGTGCCCTATGGAAGCAACACTCACCTAAGAATCTGGTCCGTGCCCTGTCATGTCCTACATAGTTTCTGAACCCTTTGCTCTTCTGCTTGGATGGGTAGAAGGAAGAAGCTCTCCACAATAATGACAGTTCTTTTTAGTACTGTGGGAAATGAGGGATCTGGGATTAAAACATGCAGCTTCATCTCTCACAGCTTTTGGCTTCTGCAGTCGGATGTGACTCCGTGTTGTGGAGTTGAGAAGATGGAAGGCTTCCCTTCTAACACTCAGCCAAGAGGCTGGCATGTAGGAAGCCATATGTTATTAATTCCTCTGCTCCCAGGGCTCCTCCTGACCCACCCCTCGTTTTTTAGCATTACCAGGAATTGTGTGTTGCTCTGGGGGAAGTGGCTGCAAATGCCTCGCTTTGCCCACGCGGATCTTGGCAGCCCTTAGTTGTCCTTCTGCGTGCGTCCATCTGCTGCCTTGTGTTTAAGTCCTATATAGCTTTTAACCTCTAGCAACTCTTATTTTCAGTCTAAAAATACTGTAGAGCAAGGTTTGGGTCTTTTTTACTTCAGTGTGAAGTTCTGTAAGGAAAAGTTTGAGGGTAGAAGGCAATATTTATGCTGAACAAGAATCCTTCCCCCACTGCTCCAATGCATTTGTAGCTTTTCCTTAACATGTGCAGATCCTGGATTTGACTCATTTTCTCCTTTCAGGGGCTCATGTGACTGCTGAATCTCCTTTGGTAAAACATTTTGCCTCTTAATTTTATGTCATTGAAGTAGAGACCTGGCATGGTTTGCATTGTGCCAGAAGACAGCTCTCTACCGTGGCTGATGTGTGCTGCTATTGAGGGTTTAAAATTAGGGTTTTTTTCCTTGCTTGTGACTGGCCCTATTAATTGCTTTTAGAATAAGGACTGATATTCATTTGGTATCAGGAGTTTACTGGAAAGTGGTAAACTTTTAAAAATAATTATCTGACCAGGCCATCAAGGAAAGAAACCTCTAGAATTTGTACCATTTGGTATCTCCTGGATTTTGCTCCATTTCTATTGCACTGTTGTACAAATTGCTTTTTGAAGTGATACTGTGAGGATTAATATTGGTTGTGTGGTGACAGCTTCCTGTGGCCTCTGAACTAGGTACCTGTTTAGGCAACAGAGACATGGGAAGAAATACTGTGGGGTCTTGACAGTCTAAGCTTTTGGAGAAGCCAAAATACAAGGATTTAGTGAAAACAAAGCCTTGAATGTTGTATTGTTTGAGATTTCACAAAGGCAGTGGCTTTACAGATGGGTTAAAGTGACTGTTTCTTCCCCTTTCCCCCTCAAAAATACTATATGAAGTGTCAAGATAGAAACTAAGGACTCTGAAGGAACAGGAAAGACAAATTAATCTCAGCCCTATGTTGTGGGCTTCCACTGATGGGCAGCAAATTCCTTGGAAGTTTTAATGTGTGGTAGTTTATATTACTGATTGAGTTATGAGAGTTATTGTCTAACCTGAAAAAAAAGGTGCCTTTTCCTTCAACTAGAGATTTCAGCATTTTAAAAAGAATGTCACTGCCTTAGCAGTACTAATCAGAAAATGAATATTTTAAGTTTCTCTCCTGAGAAAAACACCTTCTTTCTTGTAGAGTTCATTTTGGATTCACAGGCAGTGCAGTATGCCTGAAGATCTCATCATTTGTTGTTCGGTGCAGATGATTAAACTTGCTTTCTGTGCAGTCACCCTCTTTTTAGGCAGTGCTGAGGAAACACTGAGCTGTCCTGGTGCTGCTGAAGAACCTGTGTGACTGGGGAGGATGTGGTGTGGTCTGACAGCTGGTGGCACATGCCTCCCACCACGGCCCTTGGGGACGGGACGTTTGTCTCCCCATGTGCGAGATGCTTCTTGGGCTCCTGCTGGGAGGCTCTGAGCCACCTGGGGATGAAATGTATTTATTTGTGCAGCTTCCACCAGGCTGCTCAGCCTGTTCTCCAAGCACAGCTGGCTCGCTGCTCTGCTGCTAACCAGGTGATTTAATTGCACATCTGGAATTACCAGGGTCCCATTGCATTCCTGCTGCTGGGAAGCAGGCGCTGACATTTAGCTGTGTACCACGCTGGATGGCCTGTGTTTCAAGAGCAGCACATAAGCTCAACAAAGTAGAAATTCCTGTGGAAGGTCTTGTAAATGCATTCATAGGAATTTATTTTGTATCTGCTGGGGCTGTTGTAGGAAAACATGTTTTGCAGGAAGCTCATTTGATGTCACACTGTCTCAGCACTTATCCCAGGTGGTGTTTGGTCCTGCTGAAGTGGGACAGCGACACTCTGTTGGTACCTTCTTCTCAATCCTTCCTGTACAAAGGAGCAGCACAGTAATGCTGTCTCTGTCTGGCATCTCTCTCTGATATAAAATCATGTGGAAGAGCTGTGCATGTACCTATTTTTTTTTTGCTTTTTCACAGTTTCTCTGTTCCTGAAGGGCAACCTTCCTGGGTGGAAGGAGTTTTGATCTGCAGGTAACTTTCCAAATACAGGTTTGGTGTGGATACACTGAGGTGTTTCGGAGCCTGATGTGAGGCAGATTTGGCTCTGTTCTAACTTGTCAATTAAACCAAGAGCTTCAGGTTTTACAGCTGGAAGTATTGAGAAGCCTGGAATTAGTATTACCTTTGAAGGGTCAGTGGGGAGCATCCAATTTCATTTTTTTTGTTCATGGTGTTCCAGAATAATCTTAGGGAGTCACTTCTGTTGCTCCATGCTAAGCCATGCTACCTTCTTGAGTAGGTGTAGTTTTCTGCTAAACTCTTTTCTTAGAAACAGTCACTGCATGTAACAGTGCTTTGCCCTTCATGTGTGTCCAGGCAGGACCTGTGGATGAACCTGAATTCACACAACTGTGTGTTTAACACACCTTTTGACTTCCACGGGTGTTGGCAGTTTGTGTGGATTTTTCTCCAGAGGTGGAGTTGAAGGCACATGCTGGCTCTTTCTTGAGAGTCAGGAACTAGAGAGCAATTCCTTCTCTGCTTCAGTAAAAATTTGGAAGAGCTTTGCTTCTGAATTTCCAAAACATATTTGAAACATAACTCAGTGGCAAGCTTTGTTTTGGAAATGGCCTCGCTCCAGCAATGGTTTTGTTGAGTGCTGTTTATCCCAATTCCTTCCCCGGCTTAATAGACTGAGAAAGTAAAACTGTTGTGTGGGTGGGTGGTTGAAAACAGGCCGTATGGATATTGCTGCAATTTGTGTTTCATAAATAGTGGTAGCTTGTGCGTAAGCCTGTAATTGACTGAAAATGCATTAAGAGGATAGTACGAGGGCTTGTCAGCTGCTACTTAAAATCCATGGCTGGAGCCTCTTGGGAGGAGGGGGAGATGGGCAGAAGGGAGATGTGCAAAATGTACAGCATTAAACGCTGTGATTCAACTCTGCTCGAAGTTGATGTTCTTAAATGTTTACTGAAGAAGGCAAAACTTAACTACTCGAGAAAAGAAAGCTGTGGAGCCTGCAGTGGGCCAGGCAACTGTAGTATTCCCAAATAGCAGTGGTGTTAATTATGGCCTGTGTCTGAGAAAAATCTGGGACTGGTGAGTGGGAGGTGGAAGGGCTGGAGGGAGATTAAACCATCCAAATTCCAGAGCAGTCAGGGTTTTGTGCAGGGAACGTTTCTGGCCTCTCTGTGCCTGTACAGCCAGCAGTGTTGGGGCTGGTCTGGAAGGTCGTCTTGCTCCCAGAGCTGCTGAACTTGCTGCTCCTCAGGGCAGTCATTGTATATAGACTTGTCACTTAATTTGTCCTTAATTAGGCTCAACAACATGAGCTGTGTGTTTTTGATATCTACTTCAGATAGGAGCAAAGCCAGGTGTTGGAGCTCTTGCAGGGTGCAAGCACGTGTGTGTGTGTGGTGAGTGGGGAATCGAGTGCCTTTCAACGGGGCAAAAAGCTTCAAAATGTTATTTAATAGAAATTAGTGACTGATGGAGCCATGGGTCGAGTGACAACATTCCCGTGGGAGCTGGTGTATGTGCCCCTGGGAGTGCTGGGCTGGAGCGAGGACCCACACACATGGACACCATCCAGAGGAACTTCCACACTGCCTTTGGCCAGGACGTTTTGACTCTGCTCAGCTGGGTTTGCTGAACTTATTAAACTGAAGTATTGCCTATGCTCTGACTTTAGGGGTGCTGGGTAAAAGTGTGTGTGCTAAAAGCAAGGGGAGGGCGTCAAGCTGCTGGAGGGTGAGGCTCCTGGGAGGGCATGCAGAAGGAGAGCAGACCTCAGGAAAACCTGTTAACATTCCTGCACTAACAACATTCACAAAATGCTTTTTGTTTGATTTTTTTTTTTTTCTTTTTCCCTCACAAGTCAGTAAAATCCTAGTTGTCCTTTAAAGAAATGGTTTTGTAATTCCCACCAGATTATCTCATATTAAATTTGCTTGCAAGGTACAACGCTACAGTCCAATAAACTTATTTTCTTTTTACAAGAAGTTGTGTGTTTGCCAGTTGGACAATGTTTAAAGAAGCTGCAGCTTATTTCTTGTTTTGCTATTTGAACTTTTGGAGTTTGAAAGTCATTTTTAGTCTCTCTTTTCTCAGTCATTCTTCTATCGCCACATCTCCACCTCTGAAAAGGTACAGTTGAAGGTGGACAGCAGGAGGGACTATTCCTGATGTTCACCTTCAAATTAAAATTGCTGAGGGGAAATGATCCAAATGGGATTCGCTGTTTAAGTTGAACACTGTGAGAATGACTGGAAGGTGGGTGAGGTTTGTTGCTTTCGTGTGATTCCTGTGGATATGAGGTCTTACACAGGAAGTGTTCATGAGGGATGCCTTTCCGTGTTGACAGGGTTGGGAAATGTCCAATTTGATGGAAAGCTTTTTGGTGAATCTCCTTTGGCCTCCAGCTGCCCTCAGCTCTGATCTTCTGGGGGCTGTGTGGTGGCGGTTGCTTGCTTCAGTTTTTACTGGATGATATTTGTGTCTCCAACATGAGGATAACTCTTGGGAAGAGGTAACGTTGCTTGGACACCAAGGTCCTGCAGTGACTTGGAATGGATGGGAAGGGTCACTTTTAAAGGCTTGTTATTGCTGTTGATGTTGTCATTATGAACTGTCGGTGATGGAAGGATGATTTCTTGGTAATTGCTGTGCATTCTTCTGCTGAGAGTAAGGGACAAAAGACAACTTTTTTGTCTTTTCTACATAAGTAAACTGTTTTGATCAATTTTTTTTTCTTCTTTCTTTGCCTCTCAGGTAAAAGCCCTATTTTGGGAGAGTAAACCCCCACTTTTCTGTGCTCCTTCAGTTGGGGGAGTGACCTGGTTTCACCCATACCTGTGGTGTAGGGTCATGCAGCAACTTCAGGCCCTTTGATACAAGCAGATGAATTTTCCAAGGATCCCAACACACTGTAACCCCGATCCAGCTCGTCTTGGTGCTGACAGTGGTGGCAGGAGGTAGTTTTGCAGTCCAGAAATGTGAATGGAGCCCTCCCCAAAATGGCCCGTGGTGTCCTTGGTCATCAGAGATCTGGCTGCACTTGCCAAGTGTAAAGTGCCATTTTAAAACGAGCTTTTATTGCTTGTACTGAAAAAGGACTTTGAGGCTTCCTGTTCAGATAGGACTTTTGTGCTCAACATGGGATCTCTCCAGTCCCCAGTGAATAAACACAGCTGGCTGTTTTGGGAAACGGACTTAACATCTTTGCATCAAAGCTGTACAAATAAGGCAGCGAGCTGTAGTGAATTATTGGATAAGGTTTTCTGACTTTTACACTGTCTTAAAAGTGATCCAGTGAGAAAAAATGCATTTTTTACAAGGCTGCCTTCAGCCCATGCAGGGGGAAATAAGCTTCTCCTCCTCCCCCCCTTTGGAAACATGACTAAAACAAGCAGCCTCGATGACTTATCGATGTTGGATTATCATGCAATAATTTACTGGGCAGCCTTTTGCTGTCCAGAGCCGCCCACGCACAGGAGTCAATGGTGCCTTTGTTTGGGAGCTGGAAGAATGCATGAGCTAATGGGGTGGTGGGAGTTCACCTTCGTTCCAGCTCACTCAAGGCTGTGCTCATTCCCCCAGTGTCCCAAACACGTTTCCTTCCTCTGTCCCCGTCTTTGTACTCAGGGCTCCCAGAAAAAGCACTCTGCATTTATATCTCTGTCAAGCACTTTTAAAACCCAGGTACCCATCTGTGGTGGAGCTCCCCAAGCCAGAATCTTTGTTTTGGTGGGGCATGGTTTAAGAGAAGACTGTTAAAATACTTCAGACCTTTCTTATTCATGATATATGTGCGTAAATCTTCAGGCTCTTCACGTGAGAACAAGAAAATAAACCTAAGGTTTGTTATTGCTAATTTGTGTTCCTCTGAGGGCCATGACTCAGCACTTGGGAGCTATCATCTGTGCTCCTGTGTGGAGTTATTTCCTCAGTGGAGTTCATCAGAAAGTCAAAATCCTTCATTTTCTTTCTTCGGATGCTGGATATTCCATTTGCTTGTGCAATACCAGTGCTCTCATCTTCCTCCTCCTCCACAAATTTTCTCAGAAAAGCTGGGCAGTACTTGTAAAGGACATTTGCTCCAGAACTACAGAAATGTCCTGCTTTCAGTCATAAGTTTGGCTTTTTCGTGCACATGTGATGCAAGGGACATACCTTCGCGCTTATGTGTCTTGCAGGTGTTGGGCTGTTGTTGTTTAATGAAACTATTCCAAAAGAGCAAGTTTCTTAGGGTGTTTCTCACTCTCCTTGACTCCTTATAAACTCTGTCCTGCTCTCATTGCCCATCTGCATGCTGGAAAATCCTACCCCGTTCCATGGAATGGGGTAACTCATTCGCCTTGAAAGTTCTTCTCTCTTCTGCAGCCCCTGTGATTCAGGAGGGAAAGCTCCAAGAGTGTTTCTAGCATGGGAAGCTGAGAACTTGGAATGGCTGGTTGGCTCAAGAGGTGATCAGTCTTGAACGAGATCCTGTGCACTTGCTGACCTCTGTCTACTGAGATCCAAGTTTCTGTCCCTTGCAAGGAACACGTTGCTCCTGTGAAGGTTCTGGTATCTGTGCTACACATAGCTCATGGTGGTGGGAGATGCTGCCTCCTGCTATGGCCCAGTGGTTCTTTATTTGTCAGAAAGGAACAGAGGAGTGTCTTGAAGCATCAGTCTGCTTATAGCTGTGTGGTGGGAGAGTTGATGGTTCAGGAAGGGTAGAGTTGAGGCAGGAGTAAGGGCAAATGGCATGGGCATGTTTCAGTCTGGGGAAGGTGATACCTCCTCGTGGGAGTGACAGGGAAACAGGTCTGATGAGCAAAATGAGATGTCAGTGGTGTTTGATTGCTCTCTGACCTGTCACTGCAAAATGGAAATGAAATCCAGTAAAAAAGCTCTAAGTAGGCATTATTTGTTACTGGTTTCTTTTCAGTTCTTTTAACCTTTGCTAATATGTAGGTTGTCAGCAGGTACCTGCATGAAAAACCTGCCCTGAAACAGGAGCCAACCAGAAGGGAAACCATTTCATTACCGCTCAGTGGATATTGCTGAAAACAAACCTGCAGAGGCTTGGTTTGTTGCCCAGTACAGTCTTCTCAGGTGGATTAGTTTTTCCCTGGGCAGCAGAACTCAGTGGCTGTATTTTCAAGCTCACTGCTGGGAGGATGCATGGAGGGGCTGCAGGGAATGCAGGGGAGGTAGCGTGGATCCTTCCTGCATGCAGGGAAGTAGACCAACAAGGAAAGAGGCAAGTGTTGTCTGGGCTTATCTCACCCAGGCATCTGCTCACAATTCAACACTTGTAGCCACTGTGCCAGCTGGCAGGACAGTTTTCCTGATGTAAATTATCCATCCGTTCTGAGGGGCCTGAATACAAGGAGACCTTTTGTGTGTAGCGAGGAATTCCTAACTTGGGGGAAAAGGGAGGAGTTTGTAAAGATCTAAATGGCATTTGCTTACATTTTTCCAGTCTATCTTTACATTTTCAGCGTGGCACGTTTCCTGGTGGACCTTGGGATCCACAGTTGGGCAATAACCCTGCTGAGGAAGGGCTGTAATTGCTGGTGGCAGCATCTGGTCAAGCCTGACAATGTGAGCAGGTTGTTGGGGGAAGCATCCCCTGAATCAAACAACTCTGAATGTTTCCAAAGCCACTGCTGCTGCCTCTCCAGGCAGCCAGGACTTGCTCTGTTGAATCTATAATTGCAATATGGTCTTGAAGGCTTATAGATGTGCTTGCTTATTGTAGACAAAGACATTAAAGGTTTTCTACATCAGCCTGAATTGTCAGAAGAGGCTGGTTGTCTTGTCACCTTGTCACTTGCTGGTGAGCAGCTTCATGCCTTGGAAAAGATGCAGTTTTAAATAGCATAGCTCATGATCTTCATCTCTGAACACTTGAAAGACAAGTCAGGTTGTGCTCGAGGTCACTGATTCCAGCATGTGGAGTTCTTCCTGCAGAACAGATCTGCCACTTCTCAGTACACAGAGGGAAATATTATCTGACATTTGACGCTATCAGACACTTCTGAGCCAAACCGAGATCCAAATAATTACCAGCTTCTAGGAACAGGAGAACAATGACTTTTTGTCTTCTAAATGAAATGTTTAAAACTGCCTTTCACCTGGCTATTGCTGTCACCATTTCTCAGCGTAATAGCTGCGTATGTTTATTCAGCTCTGCAAGACTTGAAAGCAACCTGGGCTGCTTATCTTTGCTAGAAAAAGGCTCTGGAACCTCGAAGAGCTGCCAGGCTGCACAGGTTTTGTGTTCAGTGTGGACAGTGGGGAAACACGTTTATTTCCACAGTGTGTCAGCTGGTCTTGGGTAAACTCCTTTGTCTCAGCAGTATTTACCCACAGCGAGCTGCTCCAGCCCAGTGCTCAGCCGCTGTCTGTGCATTAACTGCATTCCTCTTTAATGCCATTAACTGTACTTCTCAAGGAGTTACGTTCCCAGCTGCCATAAATGTCTTTTTCACCTGGGTTCTCAGTCAGGAGGGGTTTGAACGTGTTTTCCTTGGCCTGCCGTGTAAAACTGGAGGGGGAAAAAGGGAGGGTCCTTCATTTAGCACAAGGGGTTTCTGTGGAAAATGTTTTCATGCTGCCCAGAGTGCAGTTGGCATGTGTTGGGCCTTTGGCTGAGCTGGGATTTTTGCAAGGAGCTGTGGGAGACCTTGTCTGGGAACAGGGCTCGTAATCCAGTTATAGTGGAGCGGGAAAAAAAAGAGTTCTTTTGCGGGACATGCAGGCTGTGACCCGGCCTTTTGGCTAGAGCTGAAAGCTGTGTGTGAGGGAGAGCACGTGCCCGGCCCCCTTCTTCATTCCCAGGATTCTTTTGAAGCATTTCCTCCCCGAAACCATCTTGATGAAGCCTAAACATGAGGGTTTTGCTTCACACCAGAGGAATGCAGTACCAGTGGAGGAAAACTAACCACTCCAAGTCAAAGGAGCAGGATATTCCTGGAAATTCAGCTGACAGAGCTTAATGGAGTGTTGTTCATTGTGTTGGCTCTATTTCCCCCCCACGTCTTGACTCATGGAATGGCTGCTCTTGCCTGATGTCTTCACTATTTTCACTTGTCGTGAAAGTTGCCCAGAGAAATCCCACCAGAGCAGACTTTCAGCCTTATATTTTGCTTTATTTTAGCATGTGAGCTCAGAGAAAACTTTCTCATTAAGCTGTTGACAGTTTTACTGTTAATAAAACCATGATAGTAGGTCTGGTTTTTGGTTGCTGCCCATACAAGGTGTTGGTGAAGTTCTGGGATAGGCTGGCCAAGTTGCAGGTCAGCATGTTACCCTGGGGTTTTCCTGCAGAAGAATGAGGAGGCATTTGCTTCTAGGGCTCCTTGCCTTTACCTGGAAAAGATTATGGGTAAGTCCTGGATTAGTTTGAGATTTCTTTTTCATGGACCTGAAGAAGATATTTGTGCATGTCCAGCCTGTTGGCTTCTGCCACTTTTGAGTTTCTACGTCTGCATGTTCTTCACCTCTGAAGCATATTTTGCCTTAAGTGTGCAGCTCTCTTTTTAAGAAGAGACCGTGTAGCAGGAGAAATGGGAGACCTGGGAGGAAACACATGATGCCTGCTTCTTGCCTTGCACTCAGATTCATGAGAAAAATACTCCCAAGTCCATGGAACAGGATTAATCCCTTGCACTGGGCAGCAAAGGGAGGATGTTGCCTCAGCTACATTAGTGCTGAGTGTTGATCCGTTGGAGTTTCGAGCCCTTGTGCAAAGTACCAGTTTGGCATTAATGCTGTGATTTGCTTCTTGCTTGTCTTCTGTGTGTAGGAAGATCTCATTAAATAATCAACCCCAAACCAACAGTGAGCAAGTACTGAGCAAGAGCCACAGATTATGAATGGTCTGGCTTCCAGTCTTGTGCTTAGGTCATCTGTGACCACGCACATGATATAAATAGGGAAGGGTATTTTGTGGGAGATACTAGGGGGTTTGTATCTGTCCAACACCCCAGCTGTCCTGCATGTCACACACAGACAGCACTTCTTGGTGGGTGGCTCTAAACACAAGACTGGTCTTTTCCTGTCTTTGGGACATGTAGTTTTTCAGGTGCTGTATGTCTTGATTTTTGCTTTACTGTTTTTCCTGGCACACTGATTTCTGGACCGTTTGCCGTGCTTCTCCTGCTGCTCTGGTTCCTGAGCCAGGCTGTGGGTGTGAGGTGCCTGCTCCCGGTGTAACCAGCGGGAGGAGGCCCGTGAGGCAGCGAGGTGCTGCATGGCCTGGTTGGTGTCCGGCGGGCTGTGCGGGTGTGCCGGGAGGGGCACGCTGTTCTCATTGCCTGGTGCCCTCAGGTCTGCGCTCAGCAACTCCTCAGCAGGTGCAAAGCCTCGTGTTAAAATTTAACATGGCAGAGTTCATTCATTTTACAAGCTGCGGTTAAATCCTTGTGACTCCTACAGGCTGAAAAAACCCGTTTCTCAATCAGCTGAAACTCTTCTAGTAGCTTTTTTTTTTTTTTTGAACCAGTTCTGTTTAGAACAGTGTTTTTCTTGGAAGTGCTGGGAGCAGAAAAGAGCGTGGCAGGGACTAAACACCCGAGGTTTTATTCCAAACAAACCTCACGTTGTTTTAGCAAGCTCCCTACGTGCTGCGGGTTGTCCTGATGGTACACAGCCTGTTTGCCGAGATGGAGCAAGAACAGCTGGCACACAGCTGTACACCTCCTCCTGGGAACGTGCCCCTCCTCCAGCGGGAGTGGTGGAGGAAGGTGGCTTAAGTGTGCTCTGCCTCTTGTCTCCTAATGGGTTTTCTCAGGGGTGAGAGCCCCCTGGGCAGTTGGTTTATGTGCAGATGCTCAAGTCGCTGGAGAAGAACCCATGAGGGAGAATGATGTGTTGACTTCTACAAGCCTGTTAGGAGGTGAATAGAGGGCAGGGAGGTGGGGTTTCATTTATTCTCTGTTAGGAAACAGAGAACGTGGATGGGTTGTAAATCATTGCACTCTGATCCAAAATGTGTCTTGGTGACTTGAAATATGCAGTCTGGGAAACTTAAACTTTGTTTTGGGTTTCCAGTGAGTAGAAGAGGTGTGTATTCAGTAATTCAGTGCTGGAAGAAAGGCTTTGTGAGTAATAGAATGAGTTTGAGATACTGTCTATTTAGGGAGGAAGCAGAGGTACAAGCCAGACTATACAGTGTGACTTTTACCTCTCTGGTTAATACTGTTTTTTTAATACATGTATTTGGAAGAAATACCATCAAATGTCATGGTTAACTTGGGGCCTGGCCTCAGATACTTACAAACTGGTTGTGGGTTTGATGTAGTCTGTCATTTGTTGGGGTGAGGACACTGTTGGGAGTGTCTGCAGGAGAGAACTGCAGCTTCTGACATGTGTTTATTTCCCTGTTCAGTCTGCTCTCAACTTCTGCCTTCCCTTCCTTCACCTTGTCTCTGCTGGGCGATTCAGTACTGGGCTGGAAGAGATACTCCTGGCGTCCTGGATAGAGCCAGGAGATGTTTCTCCAAAGAGAGAATTGCGGTGCAGCTCTTCCCTTTTCTCCCAGCCCGCGTGTTTCTCACGCGCGTGCCCTGTCGCCCGCAGGGAAGGCCTTCGACATCACGTACGTGCGCCTGAAGTTCCACACGAGCCGGCCGGAGAGCTTTGCCATCTACAAGCGCACCCGGGAGGACGGCCCGTGGGTGCCCTACCAGTACTACAGCGGCTCCTGCGAGAGCACCTACCGCAAAGTCAACCGCGGCTTCATCCGCACCGGGGAGGACGAGCAGCAGGCGCTCTGCACCGATGAGTTCAGCGACATCTCCCCCCTCACCGGGGGCAACGTGGCCTTCTCAACGCTGGAGGGGCGTCCCAGCGCCTACAACTTCGACAACAGCCCTGTGCTGCAGGTGTGTGAGCGGGGCTGAGGCTGGGGAGGGGCTGAGCTGGGTCTGTTTATGGGTGGTGGGTGTGGATGGTGGCTGTGTGCCTGCTGGGCTGGGCTGCAGCCCTTGCTCACAGTGAAAGGCCCTTGCACAGGTAGGTTGGGATGGACAGAGGTGCTTTTGAGTTCTTGACTCTGTTGTTAGTAAGTTTATGGTACAGAAAGCAAAACAGGTGGCACTAAGGTTGATTTGTCCCTAGGCATCATGGAAGTCTTCAGAGGATGGATGCTAATCTCTGCCTGCTTAGAAAGCAGCTGTGGATATTTGTTGCTTCAAGGAGAGGGGAAGGCAGAGCCTCTATCCAATTTATATTTGAGGCACCCAGTGTGTATACTTTGAGTAGAAAAAAATTTAGAAATATGAGACTCTTCTAAACAAAGCATTACAGGAATCCCTGACCTGTTCTCTGACATGTGTATTGAAGCAGAGGACTTGATTTTATCCACGGCATTTTTCTCTTACAAGTGGCTTGGCAAGAGGGGTTTGGTTGGTTTTTTTTGCTGTTCACAGTGGTGGTTGGGCAGTGGTCAGGAGCATACTGGAGCAGCAATTTATCTGATTTACTTGCCACTTTCTGTATTTTGCTTGGTGACTGCCCCAGCTTAAGTTGCAACAAGGAGCTAAAACTGTGAAATTTGCATCATTGGGGCTCCTTGTCTTCCTTTCAGAGCTGTGATTGCCACCACTTCCCTTTCCTCTTAGAGTAGCAGGGGTGGACTGAGACGTGAGCACCCAGCAGGCTCAGGGCTCACCTGGCTGATCCCCAGGCAGGAGAGCAGAATCTGGTGGGTCTTGCTTCTGCAAACAGAAATAAAGATTAATGGGAAAGGAAGAACTCTAGAAATGGAAAAGAACCAGTTTGGCCACCTTGTTCGTGCAGCCAACCCCTGCAGAAAACCGTGTCTTAGCGTTACGTGAGATTTCAAGTTAGTGATGTGTATAATTTTCTGATAGACTTCTCTATTTTAGGGATAGAGACCTCAGTGCCAGTTTCCTAAACGATGTACAAACCTCTGGTGTTGCTTTCCAGAACTGAAGTAAATGTGTCTTTTGTGCTTGGCCCAGCATTTGTAACTCCCTCAATCTTATGGCACTGGCTGAGCAGCGATGCAGCTGCAGCACAGTTGTACCTACAGCTGTGTTTTTCTTGTGTTCTTCTCTTACGGTGTTTGAAGGAAAATGGCATTGCAAAGCTGTAATAAGGCCAGGGAGGTGCCAGTGATAGTCATGGGCTGAAGCTGATGTGAAATTTGGGGACAGGCTGCGTTTGCTGGCTGTTGCTGGAGGAGGGCAGGGTAGTGTGTTGAAGATACTGTATAAATATTATGAAAAGCTCTTGTGTTGCGAGTCAGATCTGCCTGTCTGTTTTGTCTTCCCCGGCCTCCCCCGGCCTCATTCATCTGTCTGTCTGTGACTTCAGTCTGGTGCAGTGTGTCTGCAGACAAGTGTACCCTAAAGCTTTTCCCATTGGTGCTGCTGGCTGTGCAGGAGCACTGCAGGCAGGCAGATCCGTACAATTAGCAGGCTGGCGTAATTGCCTGCACTGCACATTTTGCTCGAGAGGTTGCCCACTGCTTCCCAGCTGAGAGCAGTCAGGATGTGAAGAGGCATTGGAAGGGGTATCCAGAGAGGAGTGGGGCCCAGGAAACTCAGTTGAACCAAGAGGATTCAGTGTAAGGCCTCTGGGGCAGGGGCGTGTGAGGCTCCGAGGGGCAGAGGGGGAAAGGATGAGGAAGGAAAGGATGAGCCACCAGATCTCTGATTGATGAATGGCTTTGTTAATAGAACTGCTAATGACACAGCACTGCTGTGATCTCCAGAGGGATGTTTGATGTTTCATCTGATGGGATTTCTGTCTGCTCTAGGAATGGGTGACGGCTACAGATATTAGAGTGACCCTCAATCGTCTGAACACGTTTGGAGATGAAGTTTTCAATGACCCAAAAGTTCTCAAGTCTTACTACTATGCAATTTCTGACTTTGCTGTGGGTGGGAGGTGAGTAGACAATAAAACTCTCTACTTACTTAAAGCTTTTGGTCAGGATAACTAGACTGCTTTGAAGACTTTGATTATACTCATGTGATACCATTAGGCTGTGGTCTTTATTGACTGTCCCAAACCAAAAATGCAGTTGAATGAATTTTACGTAGCTTGCAGATACTGTGCATAAGCTTTTGTGGCTGTAATTTCAGGGCTGACAGAGACTGAGTGTTTTTTACTTGATTAGATGAACTATTAAGTGATTGGGGAGTTGGAGGTTGAAAATAGTAACAAAAATATAAAACAAAAGAAGAAATTCTTTCATGCCCTTTGCTTTGTGTGATTTTTTTAATGTGGTTTTAACTGTTCTCTGCCTATATCTGTAGAAAAACAGTAAGTAGAAAATCTGTGTATCTGCTTCACATATGTTTTGGGAGCTATCTCCTGTGAAGATCTGGAGCACTGTATGACACAGTTGTGGTTGTCCATTCCTTTTGCCAAAGCCTACTGCAGAATGTTTAAACCTTAAGTAGCTGATGATAAAATGTTTTAATAAACAGAGCTGAGATGAGTGCAGTGTTTGGACTGTTAGCAGAGACCAGTCCTGAGCCTGGGATTTGGCCACATGGGGATTTGTACTGGCTGTACCATCAGTCTTGGAGGTCTCTGGACTTCTGTATTAGTAACCTCTGTGCCACTTAATTTCTTACTTATACCACAATAGCCCACACCCAGTGAGCACACCGTATTCTGGACTCTCACCAGGGAGAAGCTGTGCAAAATTTATTAACCTAAAGCCCACCAGATCTTTGCCCACCAGATCTTCAGCTTACTCTGAAGACTAAAAAGGAGTTGATTAACTTTCTCTCATTTCTGAATACCTACCTGAAGTGTGCTGCATCTCTTTGTTTTATAGAATGGTTTGGTTTGGAAGGGACCTTCAGAGACCATCCAGCTGCCATTGTGGGCAGGGACACTTTCCACTAGCCCAGGTTGCTCCAAGTCCCATCCAGTCTGGCCTTGAACACTTCCAGGGCTGGGGCAGCCAGTTTCTCTGGAAGCCTCTGCCAGTGCCTCACCACGCTCATTGTAGAACATTCCTTCCTTATATCCAATCTCAATCCACCCTCTTTCAGTTTAAAATTATTGCCCCTTGTCCCATCACTACAGGACCTGGTAAAAAGTCTCTCTCTTTCTTGTAAACCCCTTCAGGTACTGGAAGGCCTCCATAAGATCTCCCTGGGTCTCCTTGCTTTGAGGCTGAAAAACAGCAGTTGGGTTCTCTCTCACTTTTGTTGTGACCATCTGCCTTTGAATTTGTCTCATCTCAGACCTTCAGATCCCATCCCTGTTTTGGGGGATTGCTCTGTGAGTGACCTACATCCTTCAGAGTTTAAATACCTGTTCCTTGCCTCTCACTGACCAGGTGCAAATGCAACGGGCACGCGAGCGAGTGTGTGAAGAACGAGCTTGGGAAGCTGGTCTGCAACTGCAAGCACAACACCTTTGGGGTGGACTGTGAGAAGTGCCTTCCTTTCTTCAACGACCGCCCGTGGAGGAGAGCGACAGCTGAGAGTGCCAACGAGTGCCTGCGTACGTGTGGCCACCCTGCAGGACACAGGCTGCCAGGGGCTGTGTCCCCTGCCTCTGCTGGGGGACAGAGGCTGGCCCTGCGTGGCTGGAGTTACCTCAGTTGCAGTCAGTCAGTGTTAAGCACAGTTAGTGGGCCTGTTAGTCATCCCGCTCCTATCCTGTAGAAGCTTTCTTGGTAGATCCCTAGGAAAGGGGATTTCCTTTTTGGAAAAGGATGGGAGCAACATTTAGGGAAGAGGTGTGCTGCAAAAATGTAGAGTCTTTATGGGACCCACAGAAAAGAAATATGTATTTAATGTGCTGGACTATAATTGCCCTTAAAAAAACCTCCTCATTTAGTGTCTGCTGACTTGCCCTTGTACTTGGGTTATTGGTTTTTACAGTTAATTGTTAACTGTTAGCTGTCAACTGTTTCATCCCATTTTGAGGTTGTTGCAGCAGTTCTGGACTGAAAATGCAGCTCTCTGTCATGGAACACCAGTTTGCTTGGTTTTGTGTCCCAGACCACAGCTCCTGGTAGTTTACTTTACGGGGAAGCTTTTTCAGACAGAAAAGCTTTCTTCCTGTCTGACCCCTGTGTGTCTTGATCGGTCCCAGCTGTCTGGTCAAGATCTTTGTCTTCCCCTCAACAGGCTGGTGAAACTGGGTTGTCCTGCTGCCTAGACAGATGGGATTTGCAGTCCAGGGGAGAAACTCTCCTTACAGCATGGAGTAGCCTCTCTGTTACCTTCTCCTGCTTGTTTGGATGATGGAGATTGGTGTTGCTGTGTGGGAGGGGGCAGCATTTTGGCTGCAAACGGCAACCTGATGTGCAAGGGAGTGTGGAGTAGGAGGTGCTGGTTTTCTTCTGGATGTAGATGAGAACGGTTTTGAGTTTGTTTCATCCTTCCAGCCTCATTCAGCCACCACAAAAACACTCTTCTCCATTTCTGTCCTTAGGATGCACAAACACCTCGGGGCTCAGGGTGGTTAAAAGCTCCTCTACTGAGCTTTGCAGGGTTTTGTGCTGTCAGGGTTGGCTGGTCACTGACTGCACCTTGTCTTTGCAGCTTGTGACTGCAACGGGAGGTCCCAGGAGTGCTACTTCGACCCCGAGCTGTACCGCTCCACGGGCCACGGCGGCCACTGCACGGGCTGCGCCGACAACACGGACGGCGCGCGCTGCGAGCGCTGCAGGGACAGCTTCTACCGCCTGGGCAGCGACGAGGGCTGCCAGCCCTGCAGCTGCAACCCCGTGGGTGAGCACTGCCTGCTGCACGCTTCAGGGCACAGACCCCACCTCTTCCTTGGGTTGTGTCTTGCTTTGTTGTTTTGTTTTTTTTTTTTTCTCTCTGTGTATGAAATGTTTACTGTGCTGAATTTGAGTTTGAGTTATCCTCGGATCTCATTGGGGTTAGACGCTTCCCCCCCTGCAGCACTTACTCCTTCAAATGTATTCTGAAGGTTTGTGGGGGTTTTTTTTGCACTGTGTATGTGTTGCCGTGGACGCTCCCAGTACTAAAGAACTCATTTAAATTCTTAATAACTGAGATGATGTGAGTGGGTATTTCTGGAAGTTGTTCATACTGAGGAATTGTAGTGAACTTTAGCTGCTGCATCAGTTTCTCCTACTGAGTATCCAGGCACTATAAATACAAACCAGTGAAACATTAAACACAAAAGGGGTGGGGGTGAGATAAAAACTAAGTAAACTCAAAATATGTAGTTAAACTCCTTTTTTCTGTTTTTTTTTTTTTTAAAAAAAAGAAGGTGGGGGGAATTCTGGCATGAGAACAAATCTTTTCTTGTCAAGGGAATCACTTGACCTGTAAGGAGTGATCCCATAACTACACCAGCCCACAGCAAGTAAGGGGGAAGGAGAGAAAAGGGTAACACATAGTAAGGTATGATGTGAGGTTTCAAAATAGAGGAGCTGGAATAAGTAATTGCTTGCAGCATGCCCTAAAAGCAGCCAGGGAGAGGTCTGCCAGGGTGCATCCTATCTAATTTGGTCAGAGTTGTACAGTTGTGAAATTTTTGACCAATAAAGGCCCTTTCTTCTTCTGTTTGCTCTCCCAGGTCATGTCAGACCTTATTTTAAGAGGGGTGAGGGTTGGTGTCAGCTGAGACAGTCGAGAAGATGCAGGGAGATGACCTCTCAGGTCTTTAGGGACAGCTTTCAAAAGGCTTTATAATTTAGCCATCAGCTTGTATCCCGTGGCACATTGGCGCCCAGGGTGTATTTGAATCCCCTGGATATGTTTAGATTGCTATTTTTTGTCCGAGTGCTGTTTTTTCCTAAATAATCCTAAGTGGGACTGCAAAGGGGATTTGAACTTTGGCTGTATATGGTAAAGGTTTTTGAGTTCTTCTGTCCTGTCCAGCCTAATCATCTTATAACTCTTCACTTTGCTATAATCTTCTGGTGTGGATTGAAGTGGAAACAAGCAACTATTTCTGTATATTAAACCATTTTTCTCCTGGTAGTTAACTCTTGGAGTGCTGACAGCTCCAAGGCTGCTAAGCTACAGGGATGCTTGGGAGAAAGCATTTAGTCCACTGTGGGTTAAAGAAACCTGCTACTGCCTTTTGTGCATGTCCACTTGGGCAGAGCAGTACTGAGGAAAGTGTCCTTCCAAAAATGAGAGTTTTGCTCAAGAGTTTGTTGGGCTTCATAGTGGCACATGGAGCCTTGCTCTGAGGAGGTAGTTTAATCTTTAAGTAGAACTTGGGAATTGAGGGAGGAAACTGAAGAGTGAAAGGGAGAGGTCAGGATATCCCCTGGCAAAGGGGAAGATGGCGATTAGGGAGAACACAAGGAATTCGGGGAATAAAATATTGGAAATGGTGTGTTGCAGGATGGAACAGGCATGGAATTAGAGGCATGCAAAGGTAACAGTGAGGATGGAGCAGGAATAAGGATGAGAATGCTATCTGAAGTTAAAATTACAGTTATATATTAGAAGGTTGGTTGGTAGGAATAAAAGGCTGAGTATAGTTGGGGAAGACTGGATAACAATTCATCTGTCTAGGGGTGCCAGGGGAAAAATCCCTGTGAACTGGGGGCAGCCTTTAGGTAAGCTGTCACTCGTCAGCTTGAAGCTGTGCTTCCCACTTTCTTCTCCCGTGTTCCTTGCCCATTTTGTGACATTTCAGAGCTTGCAGGCTGATAGAGCTGTGTGTGTGTGCTGAGGTGCCTGTCCCTGCTGTCCCCACAGGCTCCCTGAGCACACAGTGTGACAGCTACGGCCAGTGCAGCTGCAAGCCCGGCGTGATGGGGGACAAGTGTGACCACTGCCAGCCGGGCTTCCACTCCCTCTCTGAAGCTGGGTGCAGGTGAGGGGGACTGCAGCTCTCTAAAATAAAGCTGGACTCTTCTGAGCTTTCTCTGTGTGGCTCTGAATGAGTTGTCCTCTCTCCTGACTCTGGCAGGCCCTGCTCCTGCAATCCAGCTGGCAGCACAGGGGAATGCAACGTGGAGACGGGGCGGTGTGCGTGCAAGGACAACGTGGAAGGCTTCCACTGTGAGAGGTGAGTTTCTCCTCCTGTGGCTTTGTTTCAAGAATGAGAAACATTCCAGCGATGACCTGGGGTTAAGCGTCAGGGAAATGAGTTCTCTTTCCTTCGTGTCTTCAGATGCAAACCTGGATTTTTCCATCTGGATTCCTCCAATCCAAGGGGCTGTACCCCCTGCTTCTGTTTTGGACACTCTTCAGTCTGCACCAGTGCAGTGGGCTACAGTATCTACAGCATCACCTCCAACTTCCAGTTTGGTAAAATTGCCTTCCTTTGTATCTCAGGTTGGGCTGTGGACTCAAGTCAGAACTATTAAAAAAACCCAACTCCTTCCTTTCAAATCTTGGGCAGGCAGGTCCAGGATCCCTCCTTTGGAAGTGCTGAAGCTACCTGGAGCTTCCCTGTCTGCAGCTTGTTTGTTCACTAGTATGAATTCACAGCTCTGGCTTTGGGCTGCTATTGTACAGCAGGCAGGTGCAAGTGGGAATTGCAAATACAAAGCTTTCCTGGCTTGAGAGGTGTGCTGGCAAGGGAGTGTTTCCTCAGTTTTAGAACCAAATCAGGAGTTTCTGATTGAAAGGATTAAAATCACTTCAGATTTGGAGTATGAGTGGCTCTGAATAAAACACAGTTGTGTTTCCAATGGGTCTGTAAGCTCAGGAAAAACCTTTTTTTTCATGCAGCCAGTTTCCTGTGTATGCATGTTTTCATGCTGCGTAGTCTGAAAAGAACATCTTTTTAATTAAAATTCCTCTGGAGAACAGTTCATACAAAGGCTGCAACTCTCAACAAGTCGTAGGGGACTGCAGGTTTTTCCATCCCTGTTTAAGCTCTTTAGAAAAGAATGTTTTGAACCAGTAGTCGTCATAGGGCTCAAAGTTCAGAGGGTTCAAGTCAGCACTGGGGTTAGGGCCTTAAATTGTAAAGGTGGTGTTTGTTATCTAAGTTCTTCTGCACAAGTGCTTTCTGCAGCTGTCAGTGCCTGTGCACAGACTGTGGAGTAACTGATACACAAACAGTGCGACGTGAGAAGTGTGTGCAAAGCCACGTCTTCCAAGGGTGTTAATTCTGGCACATCTGGTTTTTCAGGAGAGGATGAGTGGCGTGCTGAGCAGCGTGATGGCTCGGAAGTCTTACTGCAGTGGAGTGCAGAGACCCGGGATGTCTCCGTGATCTCGGACACCTACTTCCCCATGTATTTCGTCGCTCCACGTAGGTCATTCCAAAAGCGTGGCTCTCTGTGCTGCTTGTGCCCCTTTCCGTTCTGTCCCCTAACTGTAAGGATTTCTTATCCTTTCAGGCAAGTTCTTGGGCAACCAGGTTTTGAGTTACGGGCAAAACCTGACCTTCTCCTTCCGCGTGGACAGGCGGGACACGCGGCTCTCCGCAGAGGACCTGGTGCTGGAAGGGGCCGGGCTGAGAGTGTCGGTGCCGCTCATTGCCCAGGGCAACTCTTACCCCAGTGAGACTGCACAGACCTACACCTTCAGGTATGGTGGGAGCAGCCTGGGCTGAGCCTGGGGCGCCCCTGGCCTCTGAGCTCTTGAGGAAACCAGGATCATTAATTTTAGCTCGGAAGAGGGTTCTTATCGGGTGACTTTCGCTCGCTGTCTGGCAGCGTTGCGAAAGCACATGCAGATGATGTTGCAACAGCATTCCACCCTTGGAAAGGGGGCTTTGAAAGGGTGCAGCTGTTAACATCTGAAAGCTGTGCTGATGATCCATGGCCCTTCTCCCTAGGCTCCACGAGGCTACAGATTACCCATGGAGGCCTGCTCTTACAGCATTTGAGTTCCAGAAGCTTCTGCACAACTTGACTTCCATCAAGATCCGTGGGACGTACAGCGAGAGAAGTGAGTTGCTGAGCAGAACGCTGCAGAAGAGGGGAGGGGGCAGACTCACTGGTCTTAGGTTAATTCTTTGGGGGGCTGCAAATAGCTGTGGTAGCTTATTTGGCAAAGCTTTGTGCCAACGGATTTTCACCTGGTCTTCCTGTGTAACGACTTCTCCCAGGCCTTGTGAAGAGGATATGGGGAAGAAAAGTGCTGTCTTTGAGGGTCTGGAAGCTCAAAACTCATCACCTGCTGATTCTTTGCTTCTAAATATGGGGATTTTACTGTGTTGCAGAGCCACTGTCTTCCAGATTGATAAAAATACATAGTAAAGAGACATGGTAAGGGAGACATAGGGAGTTTATAACACAGTTTTTGCTACACTGGGAATGGGTACATCCCCACTGTTTCCAGGTCTTACCTTGGCATGACAGATGGGAAGGATGGGGTCTTGAAAGTGCTGCCAGTGCAGAACTCGACTGAAAGCTCCTTGTAATGTGGGTTTGTAAGAAGTTAGATATGAATTAGGAGCAAAAAATGTGTCCTTGGTATGTGTTGAGTGACAAGGAATTTCTCAGATGCAAGGGATTAATTTGCATTTGGGGAAGGTTGGAAAGCTGCAAATGTTCTCAGTAGAGGTGGCTTGTAAAGAGGAATGTGGGGTTGTGAAATGGAGGGGAGGAAAGGTGTGGAGCAAGGCATCCCCTGAGTGCTATAGCCACTGCTAATATGGAGGAGCTGAGGCTCTGCTCGGTGCACTGGAGCTGCTGCAGTGGTACAAGCTCAGCGGTATAAGGTAAAAGCCAGCTATGTTGTGTCTGGGCTCTCTTTTGCCCCAGGGAAAGAGCTGGGAGAAGAGGGTGGAAGCACTGAAATGCCGAAGGAAGGAATGGCTAGAGAGAAATAGCTGAAGAGTTTGCCCTGAGGCATGGTTTGCAGAGAGTGTATTAAAATTGCTGGAGAGGTGGTCTGTCCTGTCTTGAAAGACAGGAATTGGTTCTGGTATTTGATGTGGAAATAGAACACATACCCATGTAAAATATAACTTAATTTTAACTGATTGTGCTTGCTCACCTGCTCTTCTCAGCATCCTCCTCTGTTATTCTCATCTTTCCTGCTCTGTGCATGCACTTCATGAGCTCTGTGGAATCTTTTCTTATATGTCTAAACCTTCCTGGAGAACTTTGCTTCTTGATTCCCCTCACCAGCTGTGAGCACCCACCTGTCTGTCCTTTGTGCCATTCAGCTGTGTGTTTTGGGAAGTGGTGACGAGAGCCTTTGTGGTTACAGAGAGTTTCCCCCTCGGTGCTTTCTAGGTGCTGGTCACCTGGATGACGTCACCATCACAAGTGCTCGTCCTGGACCTGGTGTGCCCGTGGCCTGGGTGGAGAGCTGCTCCTGCCCCGTGGGGTACGAGGGGCAGTTCTGTGAGCGCTGCACCTCCGGGTACCGGCGAGAGACCCCGAGCCTGGGGCCCTACAGCCCCTGCGTGCCCTGCGCGTGCAACGGGCACAGCGAGACGTGCGACCCCGAGACGGGTGAGAGGGGCTGGCGAGACACGGAGGGTGATTCCTCCTTCCTAGGTCGGACAAGGAAGCAAAACCCGTGTCCCTCTCTATTGCAGGCGTGTGCAATTGCAGGGATAACACGGCGGGGTCTCACTGTGAGAAGTGCAGTGACGGGTACTACGGCGATGCGACGACCGGCACAGCCTCAGACTGCCGGCCCTGCCCCTGCCCGGGCAGCTCGAGCTGTGCCATCGTGCCCCGCACCAAGGAGGTTGTGTGCACCAGCTGCCAGGCTGGCACTACAGGTGTGTGCCTACACAAAAAGTCGTCTTCTATATCCACATGCTTGTGGAAACGTGTCTCCTGCCAGTTCTGGGACTCTGATCCACAGCGTCCCAATCCTTCTCCCTTCCTCAGCCCTATTTTCTGTGCTGTGTGACACTCAGGGCTTCCCGTGTTCCTCATACCTGTCTCTTGATAACAAGAGAGCAACAAAGGCTTGATCTGTGCACAGGCTGACCATTCCTGTGCTGTGTAGGTGAGCCATGCTGGCTTCTAATAGAACTCTGGTAATTGCATGGTGTTGGGCAGAAAATAAATCTAAAAGAGCCAGGGAGGTGGGTCAGACTGAAATAAAATTTTAGAAGATGCAGTTTGCCAGCCAGGGAGGCACTACAGGATGCTTCCTAGGAAAAGCAGGAGGGCTGCAGTGATTCACAAACACTGCCCAAAAAAATACAAGATCAAAATAATGCTCAGCAGTTTTAAAGAGAAATATATGAATGGATAGAGATCTTTTTTACTTAGCAATAAGCTGTGAAGTCCAAGCATGCAGCTGATTTGTTAAGCAGTTGTTTTGTTCTGCCTGCAAACAGCAAGGAAGCCTTGGGATGGCTGGCAGCCCTTCTCCCTGCTTCTCTGCTGATTTTATGCTTGGCATGGCAGAGTCCAAAGTCCAGAATACCTGTAAATGCTTGACATGCTTAGAAAACCCCCTGACCAAGCAGCTCATGGGGGTTCCCATGGGTGACACTGGATCATGAACCAAAGAGGAGTCCAGGGGCCCAGGTTCCTGCAGCTCAGGTGTCTGTACAGGCTTATATTTACTTGTAACTGTGTGATTGCACAGGAGCTCCACCTGTCTCATGCCACCTTTATGGGATGTGAGGGGAAAAGGGAATTTGTGTGCAAGAACTGCCTAATAAACAGAATTTATAGCTGGCTGGGGAGGTCAGATCCGCAGTAAGTGTAGGGAGCTGCTGAGTTGGATGCTTCAGTGGCTGCCCATGGAGGTTTGGCACATCTCACTGGCAGTGGAGCCTCCTGGAGCAGTGATGCCCCACAGAGCTCTACCTGTTTGCAACTTCTAAATTTACAACAAATTACAGCAAATAGGTTTGGCTTAAAGGGATATTAGGAAGAAATTTTTTACAGAGGGAGTAATCAGGCATTGGAATGGGCTGCCCAGGGAGCTGGTAGATTCACTGTCCCTGGAGGTTTTTAAGGTGAGACTGGATGTGGCACTGAGTGCCATGGTCTGGGAACCACAGCAGGGTTGGATCAAGGGTTGGACTTCATGATCTTGGAGGTCCTTTCCAACCCAGATGATTCTATGATTCTATGATAGGAGGGAAAGGAGGAGTGGAAATGATTCATAATGCAAAGTTCCAGTGAAAAAGCAGCTTACATTTAGACATGGGGGAGGGATTTGTGTCTGACCCCAATAGGAGGATGAAAGTGCAGGAAGCTGGAAAGTTTTATTTTCAGAAGGGACTGCAAAGGAGATCCTGTGTGAGGTGGCAGCAAAGGGCTTTCTGCTGCAGCACCTGAGTCTGTGTTGTGTCCCAGGCAAGCGGTGCGAGCTGTGTGACGACGCCTATTTTGGGGACCCTCTGGGGGAGAACGGCGCTGTGAGGCCCTGCCGCCTGTGCCAGTGCAACGACAACATCGATCCCAACGCCGTGGGGAACTGCGACCGCCAGACCGGGGAGTGCCTCAAGTGCATCCACAACACCGCCGGCTTCTACTGCGACCGCTGCAAGGACGGCTTCTTCGGGAACCCCCTGGCCCCCGACCCTGCTGACAAGTGCAGAGGTCAGAGCTGGTTCCTCGTGCATTTTCTGATGGTTTTGTCCCCAGAGAGATACTGTTAGGACATAACATCAGGCTGTTGCTTGTGCCTGTCAGCAGCGATGTGTGGTGGTGGTTTGGTGGTTCAAGTTTGTTAAAATCCTTGTGTTTGTGGGCACTTGCTGCTATTGAGGCAAAAGCACTGTGCGATGCAGGGGCTGGGCTGCTGGCTGTGGTTTGGATCCAGGCCTATTTAGGGACCAGTGAGTACCAACACCACACAGGACTTCTAACTTGGTACGTGTTTCTCCATCCCTTCTATTTTTGCAGCTTGTCACTGCAATCCCTATGGCACTGTGAATCAGCAGACGAGCTGCAATCAAGTGACTGGGCAGTGTGAGTGCCTGTCCCACGTCACCGGGAGGGACTGCAGTGCCTGTGAGCCTGGATTCTTCAACCTCCAGAGCGGACGTGGCTGTGAGAGGTGATGTTTGCTTTGGCTTGAGGCAAAGAGCCTGGTTTTGGAGGGTCTGGCCTCACCTTGTTCCCAGAATGTGATCACCAGGAATGTGATGTTTGTCACAAGTAAATGCCGTGCCTGGATGCTGCTGTGGGTGGGGAAGAGCAGCGGTCAAGGAGTGGCTATTAATGCTGTGCAAAAAGCCTGACTTATAAATAGCTTTATAAAGAGCTCTAAATCAGGGTTTTAAATAGAAAACTGCCACATGACTATGTGATTGTAGCGGGAGCTCATGGGTTCCTTTTTTAGTGCAGGCAGCAAGTGACCTTGGACAGTTCAAAGGCTCAGTGCCTCGCCTGCTGTAGCTGCACGGCGAGAAAAGCGACTTTTGGCAAATGCGAACATTGCGCTGCGCCCTTCGGGGAGGCACTTCACCCCTGTGCCCCTTCTGTGCCACATCTGATGTGAGTCTGCCTCCCCCAGGTGCAACTGCCACGCGCTGGGCTCCACCAACGGGCAGTGTGACATCCGGAGCGGGCAGTGCGAGTGCCAGCCGGGCGTCGCCGGCCGGCACTGCGACAGGTGCGAGGGCAACCACTTCGGCTTCGGCTCCGAAGGCTGCAAGCGTAAGTCTGAGAGGCCAGAGCGAGGCAGGTGGGAAGGATGCTGCACACCCAGCCTTGCCATTGCTTTCCTGCCTTCCCTGGGAAGGTCCTTTCTCACCGCGCTCTTCATCACAGAAGTTGGTGCTTTTGTGTCCGCAGCCTGTGTGGTGAAATTTGATCTCCGTGCTACAGCTTATCCCCTTCTTTTGTTGTCTTTCCCTTATCCACCTTACTTCTTAGATACCCACCTCTCTTTGGTGTAAATACATTCTCTGAATCTTGGCCTGCAACAGTTCTGTACCCTGTTGTTAAACCTGCACAGCTACTCTGCACATGGCCTCAATATACAGATTCTGTCTTCAGGAGCAGCACATTTTAAAAAACAGGATGATCCAAACTTTTCTCATTGATATCCCTGCCTGTAAAGAGCAGGAAAATTAACTGCAGTTGGTTACAGTGAAATGAGGTAGAATAATGCTGTGTGGGAGAGGCAATAGCAGCACTGAACTCATGCTGTGAACATTGGGTCCCACCTGTGCAGAGAAGTACCGTGATCAGGAGTGGGGTCCAGCTGTGGGTTTCTGCCCTGTAGCTCTTGCAGGTGTTTTAAGGTATTGAGGGTGTGCTGTCACCCTGGGGTTTTAGGGTATTTGTGCCTCTCCTGCAGTCTGACTGAGGTTGCATTCCCACAGCGTGTGACTGTGATCCCGAGGGCTCGCGCTCCCTGCAGTGCCGGGACAACGGCCGCTGTGAGTGCAAAGAAGGCTTCGTGGGGACCCGCTGCGACCAGTGTGAGGAGAACTACTTCTACAACCGCTCGTGGCCGGGCTGCCAGGAATGTCCAGCCTGTTACAGATTAGTGAAAGACAAGGTAAGGCCAGGAGTGCTGCTGTTGGTACCACTGGAGTTGGTGGCATGGGCCCACTTGTGCAGCATCTACGCCCCTGGCTGTTGATGGCTGCTGAAAGCAGAGAGGCTTGAGGTGCTTTGCTGTGTGACAGCTGTGCCCTGTCCCTCTCACATAGGTGGCAGAACAACGTGAGAGGTTGCGGGAGCTGGAAAATCTTATAGCAAATCTGGGGACAGGAGAAGAAGCTGTGACTGATCAAGCCTTCGAGGAGAGGTTGAAGCAGGCAGAAAGAGAAGTTATGGAGTTGCTCCAGGAAGCACAAAAAAGCAAAGGTGAGTTCACCTGACCAGACAGGGACCACCTAAACGAGTTCTTTGTCTGATGTTCCTGTTCCCTCTGGACGCAGTGTGTTTTATCTCGAGCCTGTGCTGCGCTCCAGGACTGACAGCTATTTCAGATAGCACTGAGTCAGTGTGTTTTTATCAGAACAACAGTGCCTGTGCTTTTATCCCTGCTGTTCTCCCAGCGCTCTCTGTTGTACATGCAAAGTAAAGATCTGCCTCTAGCTCCATGCAGATGCAAGTGTTTTATGTGTCAGCCTCTTCTCCAAGTGCATAGGAGGGTTTTATTTGTTAAACGAACAGAAGACTTTCCAGTACACTTGCTATGCTTATAGATTTGGTCAGACATCTTGGGATCAAGAAGTTCTTGTTAGGATATCATCAGCAATGAGAATGAAGGCTTCAAGATCCTGCTGGCAAGCTTTATTATCCCACCATGAAGTGTAGAAAGTTCTGAAGAGTGCTGTTCTGGTGGCTTTTAGCTGTTTGCCCTGTTGAACTCTGCGTTGAGTTGATTCTCTTATTGTCACCTCTGTTACAGGATGTCTGTGAGCAGGATGTTTGTCATGTCTGTGACAGTGGTTTGTCCTTAGAAGGTCTTTAATGTATAAGATGATGTGTGTTTTGGAGAAGAGAAACCTGAAGACTATTGACTTTTCAGTAAAAGATGTTCCCCTGGAAGCTGGTTCAGTGATTTCAGACTGTTTTGGGCAAATCCATCCCCTTTGTGTGAACCTGGAAAAAAGCTGACATGCATCTAATGCTGGTGTTTGCTTGGGAAGATTCCTGCCAGTGGGAATGATGGCTGAAGTTCTTCCTAGCTTTAGCTGAGGTAGATCTACACTGTCTGCTTGGCATCCATGCCTAGATAATAGTCCCACATAAGGAGGTAGGAGGTTGGGGATCGAAGAAAGGTGAGGGAATGGATTGGGTTTCATGGTGGTATTTTAGATCTTTCTTTCCATGTCTTAGAATCATAGAATCATTTAAGTTGGAAAGATGTCTGAGATCAAGTCCAGCTGGTAACCCAGCACTGCTGAGTCTGTCATTAACCATGTCCCCAGGTGCTACCTCTGCATGTCTTTTAAATCCCTTCAGGGATAGTGATTCCATACTTCCCTTGGCAGCTGTGCCAGGACTCAACAACCCTTTCAGTGAAGAAATTTTTCCCAATATCTAATGTAAACCTCCCCTAGTGCAGCTTAAGGCTTTGTCCTTTTGTCCTGTTGCTTGTTGGTTGGGAGCAGAGTCTGACCCCCACCTGGCTTCATCTTCCTGTCAGGGAGTTATAGAGGGTGAAAAGTGCCCTTTGAGCCTCCTTTTCTCCAGGCTGAGCTCCCTCAGCTGCTCCTTGTGCTCCAGCCCCTTCCCCAGCTCTGTTGCTCTTCCATAAGACAGCAGGTTAAATGCAACAAGAGCCACTCTTGCAAAAATCTGTAGGAGTTATTTGTGTTCTTCTGTGTAGTATGTTTTTGAAGCACGTCAAATGTTCATGTTCAATACTTAAGATGTGCTGCAGGGTCAAGGTATTTGGGAAGAATGTTTAATTTTGGAGCCTCTGGGCTTCTGCTTGTACTTCATCTCTTGAAAACACTCTCAGCTTTTCAAAAGTTACTGCCCCTGGTCATGAGGCACGTGCCTGTGCTGTGATGTGCCTGGTGAGTTTGGAGTACGTTTACTATTCCACACATCTCCTAGCTGCTCCCGGTGGAGACAGTCTGGCTTGGGAACAGCCAATGTTGCCCAAAGTGGGGAATAACATACAGCCCCACTATTCCTCCATCTCTACAAACCTTCTAGGAGTTAGGAGAATTCACAAAGCAGACGTTTCATACCTCTTGAGGAGCAGTTCTGTTGTGATTTTAAGTCGGTGACACAGGTGAAATGTGATTCTGAACCCAAAATCCCCCTGTCAGAGTCGGTTCCAACACGCAGCAGGGTTGTCTTATTATGAGAAATTTTCATTTCTCATATTTGGAGCACATTCTGATGGTGACTTTGATCTCCAGCTGAGTGACTTGTGAAACAGCTTTGCTGTTCAGTAGGGGATTAACCTCCAGTATGGTGCAGGCAGTGGTGAGCTGCTGTTGCTCCAGCTTCTCCTCCTGCTGTAATTAATTTTGCTTCCTCTTTCTTATATCTTGTGTTTCAGACGTGGATCAGGGCCTCATGGATCGTCTCAAAGACATCAACAGCACCCTGGCAAATCAGCTCAACAGGCTGAGGAACATCCAGGGCACGGTGCGGGAGACGGAGAACCTGGCAGAGCAAGCCCGGGTGCGGGTGGAGGACACCGAGGACCTCATCAGCCTGGCTTCTGACATGCTGGAGAAAGCAAAGGTGGCAGCTGACAACGTGGTGAGTGTGCTGCTGAGATCCCACACCACTGGGAGAGGAGAGGGCCTTTACTTCTGTGCCCTCTGCTGTGCTTCTCTGCTTGGTCTCTCTCTCATATAGAAAATTTGCACCATGGAAAATAAGTAAAGGAAGGTCACCAGTGTCTGTCAGAGATTGTGTTTTAGCCCCTGCTCAAAGAAACCAACAGAAGAACTCTTAAATAAATATCAAGACATTTGTGTTTAAGGGGTGACCAGTGGTTAAGAAAAACATAGAGAAGTCAGAAGTAGGTTACACATCTCTAAGCATTTAGATCATGACAATAAATATTTAAAGCAAAGATGAGTCAAAGATGAAAGAAGAGCTTTAGGGGTTTCTTTTTCCTTTCTTTTTCCAGTCCATTGCACCTCCGGAGCAAAGCGGGGACCCCAACAACATGACTCTGTTGGCAGAAGAGGCCCGTAAGCTGGCAGAAAGGTAAGCTGGGGCAGGGCACACTCCTCGTGGGTCACATCAGGGCCCTGCTCTTCCCTGCAGGTTTTAATTTGCTGGGTAGGAAAAACACGCCCTGTGCTGAGTAAGAGTCTGCCCCTGTGGGCTCGTGCCTGTGTGGCACTGAGGGCAGACACCAGATGTGTGAACAGGGGGTGTGACAACCATCTTCCATTGCAAATGTTCCAGCATCTCCCGTATTTAAATCTGGGAGAGTAAGGGAGAATAAACTCAAGAATTAAGGATAGAAACTACTGGCTGACAAACCTAATGGCATTATTTTTTTTTTCCATAATCTTATCCAGACACAAAAAAGAAGCTGATGAGATTGTTCGTGTAGCCAAGGCTGCAAATGATACTTCCACAGAAGCGTATCAGCTGCTGCTGAAGACCCTGGCTGGAGAAAACCAAACTGCCATTGACATTGATGAGCTCAACCAGAAGTGAGTCAATAACAGAAAACTGGTTTTATTCCCTGGCTTTAGAGCAGTGCTGAAAACTAAGTGTTTTACGGGAGTTGGGTTTCAATTTCTTAGCCTCTCTACTCTCTTATTAAGTTCAGTTCTACAAAAAAATATGGTAGCACAACTGGATCCTTGTGGATTTTTTAGGTATAATCAAGCCAGGAATATTTCTCGAGACCTAGAGAAACAGGCCAACAAGGTGCTTGCTGAGGCAGAGGAAGCTGGAAACAGGGCCCTGCAGATCTACGCTAATCTCACCAGCCTGCCTACAGTGGATTCCACAGGGCTAGAGGTACGTGTGGGCAGCATCATGTGCAGTATTCCCTGAAGATTCCAGGTTGCTGGCATACCGTGCATGTGCTCTGCTAATGCTCTCTGCATGAAAACACTCTGTGGGATTTTTGTCCATCTAGGCGTAAACCAGACTTGTGCTTTCCAACTTTTACGCAGGAGATTTAAATGCAAAAAACCACCTCCATAAACCTCCACTTCCCCCAGTCTCTGAAGGACAAAAATCCAAGTAAAATGTTTGCCAAACATCTTGGCTTGAACGGAGAAGTGCAAAAATTTGCCACCTGTTCAGAAATTCTTTAACAGTCTGCATTTATTTCTGATTTCCACCTGCAGAATGAAGCAAATAAGATCAAGAAGGAAGCAGAGGAATTAGATCAGCTAATTGCCAGGAAGCTGAAGGATTATGAGGACTTGAGAGAAGACATGAAAGGAAAGGAACTTGAAGTAAAAAACCTCTTGGAGAAAGGGAAGACAGAGCAGCAGGTCAGTTCTGCTTTGTGCAGGCTTTTGTTCCCTGAAAAAAACCCAAAAGAAAACAAGTAACTTGTCAGGTGTGGAAGATCTGGTCTTATTCAGTCTAGTCTTATTGCAGCTTGTTAATTATGAGAATGCTGAGGAGTGGTCCCAGAAAGGAGATCCAGAAAAGTGTTAAAAGCACCAGTGTTGAGGTTGTAAGGGAAAATAGGGGATATTTGCCAGGTGTGGTGTCTTTTGTGTTGAGAAGAGTACTCCAGAAGTCCCTGCATTCCCCTGGTCTCAGAGGAAGCACTGCTGTGCTGGATGGCGTCGGTGTTTCAGGCTGAGCAGTGCTCTTTGGTACACCTGTGTGGTTGTCCCTCAGGAGGTGACAATATGTTGATCTGTGTCATGTCTCCTCAGACTGCAGACCAGCTCTTGGCTCGAGCGGACGCAGCGAAAGCCCTGGCTGAAGAAGCTGCTCGGAAGGGCAATGGCACACTGCAGGAGGCCAACACCATCCTCAGCAACCTGAAAGGTAAAGAGGAAGCACTTGCAGTGAATCCTTCAATTCCAGTGTGACAAGTCACTTGGCAGGAGGGGTATCCTGCTTAAACAAGCCATGCTGTTGCCCACACCTGAGTGTTGGGTGGGTTCTTTAGGCAGGTTTTTCTTTAAAGAAAAAAATACAAGCATTTTCAGTGACTGGAGATCTGCTTTAAGCTCTCTATTTAGCATCAGAAGATGTGCAGCAGGGGGAGGTGATGCCAGTTGGCTCTTGGTCCCTCTGATGTGACGGAGGCAAGGCCTGGGGAGCTCGGTCAAACGAGCGTCCCAAGGCTCTCTCTCCTGAGAAGGGTCTGTTCTGCCCTCCCTAGACTTTGACAAGCGGGTGAATGATAACAAGACGGCGGCTGAGGAGGCGCTGAAGAGGATCCCATCCATCACCCAGACCATCGCCGAAGCCAACAACAAGACGCGCCAGGCGGAGCTGGCACTGGGCAACGCTGCTGCTGATGCCCGTGAGGCCAAGGCTAGAGCAGATGATGCTGAGAAAATCGCCAGCTCTGTTCAGAAGGTGAGTCCTTGGTGCTTCTGAACCACCCCCTCCAGAAGATGTTGGTGTGTAACTGCAGAAACTCTGTTCCGGTATCTCCTGCTGTGCTTTCTGCTGTATTCCCACGTGTGGACACCAAAGGAAATCAGTGCATTTTGACGGAAAGGACAGAAGGAAGTAGTGCACCTTCATCACCTTTTTTCCATCCTCTCCCCCTTGTTGGCTGTAGAGTGCTGCTGCTGCCAAAGCCGAGGCCGACAAGACTTTTGCGGACGTGACGGGGCTGGCCAGGGAGGTGGATGACATGATGAAGCAGCTGCAGGACGCAGAGAAAGAGCTGAAGCGGAAGCAGGCGGATGCTGAGCAGGATATGATGATGGCAGGCATGGTAAGTAGTGCTGGCAGGTGACAGTAGTGGCCAGGAGCTGCCTTCTCCCCACTGTCCTGGCAATGCAAGCTTTCCTCCTGCTCTCCCCTTGCACAGGCAATGCTGGGTCCAGCCAGTGTTCAAAACTCTTCCAAGTTTTAAGTGGGACTGAGAACACGAGACAAGCTCTGGTGCATTAGCATGGACTCCCTGCTGGAATTTGAGAGCCAGTTTTCTTAATGCAACACTTTCCTTTGATTTTAACTGAAACCTGACTGTAGACAGTTGACTCTGCTCTAATTTTCCCTGCAAAATCCTGCTTAGTTCTCAGGAATATCCTGAAATAATCAGAAAAGTGATTATTTGAAGATTGTCAGTCCTCTCCAGCATTGTGATAAAGATCTCAGTGCATGAGTGTTACCCTGGCATGAGGAGCCAGGGCTGTGGGTGACTAACTGCTTGGGCAGAGGCAACAGTTTTTTGTGCTCTCACTTTTTACACCCTGCAGGCCTCACAGGCTGCCCAGGAGGCAGAAGATAATGCCAGGAAAGCAAAGAACTCTGTGAACAGCCTACTCACTGTCATTAATGACCTGCTGGATCAATTAGGTAGGACTGTCCTTAATGTGCCCTGTGCCTTTTGAGTGTTTTCCTGATGTGTGCTGACTTCCCTGCCAGTGCTGTGCAAGGAATCAGATGGGTCTGTTGACCTCTTGAAGTGGGGTTTGTGTGGTTTTGGCATGTCCTGGGGCTTTTGCTTTGCTGGGGTAGCCTCAGAGCTTGTTATGCAGTGTTCTGTGGTGGTTTTCTGCAAGCTGAGGACACTGAAGGTGTCACCCATGTGGCTGGTTCTCTTTTAAATGGTGTCTCTAATGCAGAGGTGGCCCAATGGGGGTCTGGCTGTGGGCTCACCTGCATGAGAACCCAAAACCAGGGTGTCAAAGGCCAAGTGTCAGGTCCTGCACTTTGGCCACAACAACCCCCAGCAGCCCCCCGGGCTTGGGACAGAGTGGCTGGAGAGCAGCCAGGCAGGAAGGGAGCTGGGAGGCTGGAGGGCNAGCAACGAGGCTGGTGAGGGGACTTGAGCGGAAGTCCTACGAGGAGAGGCTGAGGGAGCTGGGGTTGTTGAGCCTGGAGAAGGAGGAGGCTCAGGGGAGACCTCATCACTGTCTGCAACTCCATGACAGGAGGTTGTAGCCAGGTGGGGGTTGGTCTCTTCTCCCAGGCAACCAATGGTAAGACAAGAGGGCTCAGTCTTCAGCTCTGCCAGGGGAGGTTTAGATTAGATATTAGGAAGAAACTTTCTACAGAGAGAGCAGTCAGGCATTGGAATGGGCTGCCCAGGGAGGGGGTGGAGTTACTGTCCCTCACTGTCCCTGGAGGTGTTTAAGGTGGGACTGGATGTGGCATCAGTGCCATGGCCTGGGAACCACAGCGGGGTTGGATCAAGGGTTGGACTTGATGATCTCAGAGGTCCTTTCCAACCTGGCTGATTCTATGATTCAAAGGGTTTTTAATGAGCTTCACTATTTGCTTCTGGCTTTTCAGGGCAACTGGAGACGGTGGACTTGAACAAACTGAATGAAATTGAGGGTACCCTGAACAGTGCCAAAGACCAGATGAAAGACAGCGACTTGGACCAGAAAGTGTCTTTCCTTGAGAGAGAAGCCAAGAAGCAAGATGATGCGATACAGGCCTACAACAGGGACATTGAAGAGATCCTGAAGGACATTAGCAACCTGGAAGACATCAGGAAGACCTTGCCATCTGGCTGTTTCAACACCCCGTCCATTGAGAAACCCTAAGGGTGTGCTGGGGGTGGGGGGTATGATTCCCCCTGAGCGGTGGTTCGGCTCCGGAGTGCCTTAACACACAGTACCTTCTCCAAATCCCCACCTCTTCGCTGCTCGCAGCCACTGTTTTCTTTTTCAAATCAGGATAAGTTGAAAGATTTTTTTTTTTAAATTTTTTTTAAAATTTTTTTTTTTTTTTTGAGAAGCAAATTAAATATCCGTCTTTGGGCATCAAAGGGTTTTTTTTTTATATAGATTGTTTTCCTGAGCACTCCGCCTTTGCCCCTTCCTCAGACACAGTTTCCCTTTGATTAGTGCAAGGATGAGAGATGCTCTGGACTCTTTATACTGTGGTTCAGAAATAACCATGTGAGCTGTACACAGCAAGGCAAAACTAACCTGACTTTCTCTCCTCTCTTCTCCCTTTGACTGTAAAATCCTCAGTCCTGGAGCTCTCTGTTCCTGTGAGGAAGGGGATGGCTACCAAAGTATTACTGTAATGGCCAGTATAGCTGCACTCTCAGATCTCTGTTCCCAACTTCTAACCCTGTGAATTTATTGTTTTCATCCTTACCTAGTGGCCAATCCGACAGCATTGGTAGCCTTTGACAAAATAGCTGAATCCTCTTTCTGAAATGCTTTCTGTGATGATGCATCTCTCTGAGGAAAAGGCAGCCTCTGATTGGAGCTCTTTGGGAAGATGGGATACTGGTGGAGTGATGGGTCTTGCCAGCCCCACTCCTGGTCTGTGGAAAAGTTTTGGGTCCGGTCTGAAAGCTGCTGCCTGCTGGGTAGTCCAGACTGCCAGAGCATGGAAGCCATGAGCTGCCTTCCCATCTGTTGCTACTGAATTGCCAGAGGATCTGGTTTTTTAGGCTCAGAATGTCTGACTGACAGATGAGTTTGTTCAAGCAGGACAAGTCTTGCTGAAGAGGAGAGCTGCCATCCAGAGAGCTCCGACAGCTGCACTGGCCTTCACGCCGAATGTCTTTGGCTGGGGAAGGAAGGGGGCTCGTGGGTGGACATGGGAAAAGTCTGTCTTTCTCCCCATCTTTTTCCTGAAGGAGGACAGTGGCATTTTTATATCTCCTGGCATTGCTCTGGCCTTTTGCCTGGTTTTAAGCTGGCGGGAAGAGCTGGAATTTTCCAGTGCCCTCCTTTCTTTTTGCCTCCCGGTCACCGTAAAGCCACCGCAGCACAGGGACTTCAGGCCAGGCTCAGGTGGCAGCTCTGCATTTCACAGCTCCCACTGCCTTCCCTGGCACAGGCTCCCTCCCCAGGTAGTGCCTCCCAGCTGCTCACTGGTGCTGGGTGGGAGGGCCAGGGAGAGCATCCTTTGGGCTTCCTCCTTGCCTCCAGCCTGGCATCCCTCCCCCTCTCCCTGAGACCCAGTATATATCTATCCTTAAACACTATGCAACTTTGTATGTTTGCGTAGCGGGGAAGAAATTATTATCTGACACACACTGGTGCTATTAATTATTTCAAATTTATATTTTTCGTGTGAATGTGATTTTTTTTTTCCGTTTTGTTTTTTTTTTAAATCATGATTATAGTGTGAGGAAGTCTCTCGTGTGTGCGTATGTGTGTGTAAATATGCTCAGCCATATTTCCAGAGTGGCACAGCCTGGCCTCCTCTGTGTGCTCACCCCTGTAGCCATCAGGGTGCATGCACCGTGTATCGCTTCTCTCCATATCGTTCCCTTGAAACTTGGGATTTCTCCCAGCTGGGCTCCTGCTTTTTTCCTTCTCCTGTATCCTCAGCACCCATCAGTAACCACTTTGCCTGTCGGGTGGATGCTTTCCAGCCTTCCCTGCAAAGCCAGCCCTGCCCCACGGTGCGGTGTTCCGTGTGCCTTGTCCCCTGGGACGCTGCGCCAGGACAGGGACAGGAGCTGTGGCTTTGCAGCTGGGCTGTGAGGAGCTGTGGCACGGCTGGGACACTGGACCCAGCACTGAGTGGTTGGAGAGCTGGACTTGGGGACATGGTGATGCCACTGTGCGAGGCAGGAGGCTCGGTGCACCCTTGGGGACGGCGCTGCTGGGCGGGGGGCTGTTCCCGGCAAACCCTGCATCGTTCTTGTACCCCTTCCCTTAGAGATTCTGGCATTTACCAGCTTGGGATTTCCCTCCTGCCTGCAAACACACCTGGAGGAGAGCTTGCTGGCTGCTCTGGTCAGATGGCTGTAACCGTGTCACCTCTGCCAAGGCTGTGAGAAGAGCAGATGCGAAGATGCGCGCATGCCCTGGCTGACCTCAGGCCTAAGGTTTCCTGCTTTCTTCTCTTGGTTTTTTTTTTTCCCTTGTTTTTTTTTTTTTCCCCTTAAGCTGTTTTTAACAGAATTTTATTTTTAAATAAAAAAAAAAATCTTTATAAGCAATCTCTTAATCACTACTGCATTACAGCCATTATTCATTGTATAAGTCCAGTTATTTCTTTACGTAATGTGATGACGTGACAGCTGCTGGTGGAGTGCTGGGTGTCAGTCCCTTCATCACCTTGTTCCTGACTGTGGCCCCCTCAGTATGTGCCTTCACTCCAGCTTTTTTTGCCTTAATCTGTGGTCTTGCTGTCTGGGGCGGTGAACAAAATGCAACACTTGCAGTTTTTATGTATAAAACAGTATTTCTTATTTATAATAAAGTCTGAATATTTGTAACCCCTTATATACCTTGGCATTCTTTGGAGTATTGCTTTTTTTTTTCCTTTGGGGTGGGGGGGTGGGTATTGATGAGGATGTGTCTCAGTTGCAAGATTCATCTCTTGCTTAAGTTGGTGACCTGTTTTAGGGTGGAGAAAAAGGGACAAAAACTTGGAACTGGATGTGGTAGGTGCAGGTGGCCACAGGGATGAGGGTTTCCCCCAGTGTCCACTGCTCCATTGCCATGGCTATGATGGATTTTAAGCTGCTGGTTTTCCTGGACTTGGAAAGATTATGTTGTTAGTGCTGATGCTGTTGGGAGCTGCACTGTCCTCCTGGAAAGCCCTGGGGAACAGGAGTGGGTTTTTACACTGTAAGGGCAAAACCCTTTTAGCTGAACATGTGGAAAAGGATGGGGCTCCTGGGAAGAAAACCAAAAATCCTGAATCAAGATGCTGAAATTTCTCCCTGGGAACTGCCATAAGTCTGGACACTCTGTGTTTGTTCCTGGGTCCTGTCTGCCAGAGCCTGAGATAAATTGTGTTCCCAAGTTAAGTAAGTTTTTGTAAGGATGGATTACAGTGTTAACAGACTAGGCTGTTCTGCAATCACACATGTCTTACATCTCCAGCTGCATTTCTGTTATTTTTCTCAGCAGAGGAAAATGCACATCTCATTAACTTGCATCAGAGCTAATCCCTTCTCAGCTGGTAAGTTCTTCTCATTAATTTCTGTATTTCAGTTTGTCTGCTTTCAACTGTTCATTCTGCAGGTGCCACTAATGAATTTGTTTTCTAAAATACTCTTTTTTAACACCAGTACTGCTGTTGGGCAAATTCCAGCTCGCAAAATCTGTCTGAGGTTTCAGCTGGACTGTAGGGAGCAGTCAAGGGGCAGAGAACTGGGTGGTGGGATGGTTCTGACCTTGCATGAGCTGTAGGTTGACATGGAGTCTCTTACTGTTTGGGGGCTAAAATACTGAGTTTAGGAACCAAGTCTGTGCCCTTTATTGTATCTTCAGGATTTTATCTTCAGCTTTTTGTGGGCATTGTGCAAATCTGTCTCAGAGGTGACCCTGGAGGAGGATGAGCCGCGCAGTCCTGTGGTTTTTAGAGGTGATTCTCAAGGATGGCAGAGGATGATGAGGTAAGAGTAACCTGAGTAAATACACAGAAATCTGTTGCAGGGAGGGGCAGACCCAGACCCAAGGGACCATGACAACAGTTCCCAGGTCACCAAAGTGTTTCACTGATGGTTTAAAGCCCAGGTAGAGACACCCTCCTCAGATATTCTCTGTGTGGGCTGTGGCCAACTTCAAAGTGCCTGAGGAGGAGCCTGGCCAAGCTAATGGCCAAGCCATGCTTTTGTGGCTTTTTTCCTCCTTTTAATTCCCTGTGGTTTTTCTCAGAGGCCAAGTTCAAGCTCCACAGTCTCTTGTGCTTTCTAGAGAAGCAGGACACTGGCAAGGGGGGCCTGGTGAGCAGATGGCAATGAGGAGGGCCAGGACAAACCTGAGCTGGGTTCCTTCTCCCTTCTGGGGAGAACAAGATATTTTTAGAAGTTAAAACGTGCTGGGAACAACTGCCTGGAGGATGCAGCCGTAGTGTCCATGTGGATCTGAGGATAGGGAGGAGGGGACACAGCTGTCACCCTGAGCAGGCAATGTTCTGTGCTGCCCATCTACAGCTGTGACATTGGATCACGTTCTGGTTGGTTATTCTTTCTGGTTGGCTGCTGGCCTGATACCTTTGGTGTGCCCCCCATCCCAGAAACATCAGGAATGCCATGTAAAAAATACCCCAGAGAGGCTGGGCATGGGGGCAGTTAGATGGAATTGCCTTCCCTCATCCCTGTCTGTGTCACCCCTCACTGGTTGGGGCAGGGCAGAGGCGAGGCCAGGTGTGATGGCAGGAACTTGCTGTGCCACCGCTGCTGCTCTGTCCTGCTTGCTCACTGTGACCCCCCTGCCTCTACCTGCTCCCTGCCTGCTTCTGCCTGCTCCCTGCCTGCCTCTGCCCATCCCGGTGGAGCCTCTGCCCAAGCTCTCTCCGCTGCTTCAGGTGGCTCTGGCTGATGTGAGGACTTTTTCCCAGGGCACCCAACCGGCCGAGGAGAGACTGAAGTCCAGGCTGTGTCGCTGCACCGGCGTTTGGTGATGCCAGCACATCGTGATCCCTGATTTTCCACACTGAGGAGATCCCAGAGGATTTCCTCCTAGAGGATGTTGCAGGTCAGATGGTCTCTGGTAGAGGGCAGCTTGGGGAAACCAGGGCTGCAAGGACACGTGCAGCATCATGGTGTTTATCCCTCAGGAGCCACCAAAATGTTTTTTTTTTTCCCATAGTTACACCAATAAAACTATTGCTTTGGGGTTTTCACACACCTTATGACTTGTCACCTGCAACCAACAGCAAAATTCAGATTGTTAGGGAGATTCAGACTGTCTTTGGAGTTATTCATTCTGCCATGGCCACATCCTCGAGGACTGATGAACTTGTGAACCTCTGTGGAGGTCTCCCTGCAGTAACAGCTTCCTTGGCTCTGTTGTGAATGAACACAGAATGTTTTCTTGTGTTGCAGATTAAAACATGCAGCTTCTCCAGTGAAGAAAAACTGTTCCATGCAGTGTGTGACAAGCACCACTACTCCCTTTGCTTAGGCTTCTGCTCACTCTAAAGGTAATATTTCTATTAACCATGTTTATATGAGACCTTTTCTGGATGGTGCTGCTGTAGTAATGGGTTGTGGTGGGTGATGTTTGCTCTGTGGAGGGTGGTGGGCAGCTGTTTATTCCAGACCAGAAAATCAGGGCCCCAGAAAATACATTTTTTGGTGGTCTCATAGCATGTGTTCGTGTGGCTTTCAGAGGTGATCTTGAAGGAGGATGAGGGACACATTCCTGTGGTTTTCAGAGGTGATCCTGAGGGATGATGCAGGATGACGAGGTAAGAATAACCTAAGTAAATATGCAGAAATGACTGAGGAGCGAGCTGTGTCAGGGCCTTGTTTGCACAGTGGGGTGAGAGGTGGGGTGGTAACAGTGAGACAGAAGGGGTAACACAGAGGAGACAGATAAGGGAAAAGCTTCCTGATGGCAAGAGCTGGTTTTCCAAGAGAGAAGTCAACCCAGGGCTGGCTGAAGTCCAAGGGAACCGCTGTACACTCCACACTGTTGGAGGAGATGAGCTTCCTGAGCAGGGGGTGTCAGTGGTAGGAAGGACACAGGAGAGGTGTTTCAGGTAAATGAGGTACTTTAGAGCAAAAGGGACTGTATTTCTTCAGAGGGATAAGTGGATCCTAAGAACTGCTAAATAGGTGAGAACACCATAAACAGTTTTATCTCATTTAAAAAAAAAAAAAGTTACAAAAACCAGATAAAACAAGCTTGGGTGCCAAAACCCACCATGCCATCATCTCATTTGGTGAGCTGGTTTCCTTGTTGAGGGCTATATTAAGATCCAGCAAGTGAAATGAAAAGGAAACCGCCTGTTTATAGAAGTGAGTTGACTCAATCAGCAGAGGCAGGTACGGCTGGCGAAGGGAGATGTGGTGAGTTCGGGCTGGCTGCACCCATGAGATCACCAGCAGGAACAGAGGAAAGCCCTCTGAGTCAGCTCCAGGTGTCTGCAGTGTCTGGAGGCTGTAGGGCAGTGCAAGATGCTCAGACTAGGACCTCAGTGTTAATCACCTGGGTCTGTCAGCTCTGAAACGAGCAGCACAGCAGCGCCTTGGGTTGAGTTTGAATCCCTAATGGAGAAGGGATCTAAAACAGGACAAATTTGTTAGGTGTCTTCATTCCATCTAAAGGTGCTCACAGACCACTCGCAGTCAGTTGTCACAGTAGGTGTCCCGTGGCAGTAAGGAGGGGAACACGAGGGCCCATCCTTCCTGTGATCCCCTGGAAGGCTGCTTTTGCAGCTCAGGTGGATGTGCTGGTGTTTTCACTTATCCTGGTGTATGCAGGATGAGGAGGACCCCTGCTTCCAGGTTTCTCTCTTCTCCTGTAGAAGTCTTCATGTCCCTCCTGCAAGGCAAAGGTGAGGAACAAGGTGGAATTGGCTCTCATGCCTTGTTTGGCTCACTGGCCACCCTTGAGAACAAAGTGCTAATGGACCTGGGGCTGTGGAGCTTGGCATCCTCCTCCTGGCTCCAGCAGCCTCAGACAAGCCTTCTCCCCTCTCTCTCCACTCCTCATCTTTCTTCTAGCATGAAAGTGCACGTACTGGGTGAGCCCAAGGACCCATCTAACCTCATTTTGCCCCTTGGGAGCAAAAGCAGGCACACATGTGTGACGATTCCTGCCTCCACCCCATTTCTAGGATCGGGGATTTCCTGAACTTGAGGCTTATCTGGTAAATCCCTATCGATCTGCTTTCTGAGCACTCATCCGGGGTGGGGGGGGTGTCTCTTTGCGTTGACAGTCCCGCTGGTCACCTGAAATGAGCCCTGCTCTTGCAGGTTGGTTGGCTGGGCCTGGCTTGGGAGCAGACAGCCCCCCTCCGCCCTCCCCAGGCTTCCTGTGAGCTCATCATGTTCCACTTCGCTCCCTGCAAGCCGCCTGCGTGCCCGGGCAGCCCGGCGCTCCCCAGCCAGCCCCGGTGCCCTGCCCGCGGAGGGATGGGCGGCGGGGACGGAGGTGGGCGAGTGCCACGGGCAGGAGGGGCCGTCCGCAGGGGCTGCAGGTATATTTTATTCCCCTGCCCACGAGCAATCAGCCCTAGGAGGCGCAGGCAGGAGCACCTCGGGGTGCTCTGTGGATGGGGCGGGCGCCTGTCTGCGCTGCCTGGGCTGGGCTCTCCCAGCTCGCGGTGAGTCAGCCCACGGCACACGTGCTCCTTCCTGTTGGGAGTGACTCAGGTGGAGCAGCCGATAAAAAACACTCGGGGAAACAAGGCAGCAGGCAGCCCTGGTCGCGGTGCCGCCGGCCCTGTGCTCCCCGGCGCCAGCGATGGCCCGGCGCTGGCTCCTGCCCCTCGCCTGCCTCGCCGCGTCCCTGCTGCCCGCAGCCCCGAGCACACGCACAGGAGAAGGTGAGGCCTGGGGAGGGTCGGCTGGTCCCGCTCGGACGTGCGGCTGTGCTCCCAGCTCTCCCAGTGCCGGTAACTGGGAGCTGGCTGGGAGCACAGCACCCTGCCAGGGCGCTCTGCCCGCCCGCCTCAAGGCTTCGCGTTGGAGCTGCAGGTGCTGTTGCGTTTTCCTCCAGGGTTCAATATCCTATGAGCACTTATACTTTGTTTTTTCACTGGCATCCCCTTTCAATAAGTTCTTTACGTGCAGTTACGTTGTTGCTCTCTGTATGAAGCCTTGCTGCTGCGGGGGCATGTGGGTGTGAGCACGGGCATCACCCAGGCTGCTGTAACCAAAACCTTCCCCAAGCCGGGGGAAGAGCTGGAAGCATCCAGGGTGTCCAGTTTGATGTAGCAGCATGGTGGTGGTTGGAGTTTGTGCAAGTCTGGGGGGCTCACAAGGTGCCCCCAGCCCTGCTGCACCCCGTGGAAGACGGTGAGTCTCCTGTGGTCCATAGACTGATGATGAGCTTTAAAAATCCAGCGGATGCTCTTGCACGTGCAGTTGTAGAGGAGAGCGTAGTGCAGGGAGGTTTGAGCATGTCCAGCCCAGTGGGAATTCAATAGCAGGATTTCGGTTTTACTGGCAAAAAATTTCAGTATGTTTGGCAAAAATCAGAGTTTCACTTGTATTTTGTAGATACTGAGTGATTTTAATTCTTTTTGTTTGCTTTAGTGGTGTTCTGAACGCTACTGGGCTTGAAGTTGGATTTTATCAGTTTTGAGTGTGGTGCAACAGGGGTGCAATAAGTGCTGAATAAACGTTTTGGTTTAGTTTTTTTTTTTTCTACCAAAAAAAAAAAATCTGTTTTGCTTTGCATGCTACTTGGATTAATTATTACACCAGCCTTAATTACGTGCAGGTTTAAAAATACTGGTGTAGATTCCTTTCCTCCTCCTTCCAGTATGTGGGAAACTGCTCCCCTTCCACAGACTCCTAAACCTATTTTTGTGTGTGTGTAAAAGCAATGGTCGATACCAGCTGTGTTTTTGTGCTGCAGCAGATTTTCTGAGGGGGCTTGGTGGTGTAACTTAGGCTCTCCTGCTGTCCCTAGTCCCAGCTCTAGATGTGGGTTTGTAATTAGCCCATATAATCCTGCTTTGTCTGTGAAGTGCTCAAGTCAGACTGGGTTCAGGTGTGATCCAGCAGAGCAGCAGGGTCAGGACACTTGTACCCTGATCTGTGTGGAGCCTTGTGTGTGGCAGCACAGGATGGTTCCAGGAAGAGCTGGAACGTGGAGGTCAGAGCTCCATCACACCAACAAGGTGTTTATCTCAGGGTGTTGGAAAGCAGAAGGCACCAAACAGCATGGAGCAGGGAATGGTTTGTGTTGACATGGAGGCTGCATTGCATGCAAAGCTCTGTTGATCTCCTGATGGAACAAGGGGTCTTTGCAGGCTGGCTCATGTGTACGGGGCTGTTGGATCTGCTCCACGCAGACCCTGCTTCATTTCTGGTTTTGTGAATTTAAGAAGACAATTTAAGAGGCCTGAAGCTGCCAGTCTCCTTCTCCAAGCCTTTCTGATTTTGGGAATTCATCTTACCACAGCAATCAAGTATTTTTCATGCTTTATTCTGCTGGGAGGGAGCTGGGGGAATGATGTCCTGCTGGATGCATTCCATGTACCTCCTGCATCGTGATGTATCACTGAAGAAATCCAGCTGCAGAGCTTCTCTAGGGAGCCTGCTCTTTTCCATGGATGATCTCAGAGCAGAGCCTCAGGGCACCTGGATACAGAAATGATTCTGTCCTCAGTTGGTCCTCATCTTCCAGCAGTTCCTACGTGCTCCACCTCTTGCTCTTGATAACGATTAGAGCCTGCCAGAGCTCTCAGGTTTCCAGGAGAAGACCAGGAGCAGCCACACCTGTTGCTCATGTGGGGTGATGGCACTAACCTGCCACAGCATCTTAAATGGCTTTGGATTAGCAAGACCTGAATCTGTGCCAGGAGAACTGGCTCCTAACATGCTGCAGCCAGAGAGCAACACCTGAAAAAAGATTTTCATTCCCTGGGGGAATGGTGCTCACACCTGTAATTTAGCAACCCAGTAAATCCTCTGGATTACGTAGATGTAGGGTAGGGTGATGCGTGGGTGGAGTTCAACTCAAAGATCCTTATGGGTCCCTTCCAACTTGAGATCTCACTGCAGTGTGGAGGGATGGGGGTGGGATCCACCTCAAGTGAGGTCTTCCCACCGTGGGTGAGCACAAAGACCTTGAGAAAGTCCCATGCTGCTGCTCTTGGTCTGTATTGTCCATGTCCTTGGGCCACTGGTGATGCCCACTGAGGCTGGAGATGCTTTCCCACATGCTGGGGGCAGGACTTCTGTGCCCACAGGTCCCCTCCTGCAGCTGGGTCTCGGTCTCCTGGCACCCAGGCTGTGAGGGAAGAGCCGTGTTTGCCGGAGCTGGAAAAATCCCTCTCCCTGTTTGCTGGCGCATGAGGTCACCTCTGCTCTTGGCAGAGGCAGGGCTGAGTGCCTCCCTCTGGAATGTGGGTGCCGATGGGTGTGTGGGAGGGAGGGCGGCGCCCAGGTGTGAGCACAGGGCAGGAGCCCGTGCCTGGTGCTGGGAATCACAGATGCAGAGGGACAGGGACCTTGTATCCTGGGGCTGAGCTGTGCCACAAGAGCGCTGGGAAGGAGGAGCCTCTGTGTGCGTGAGCACAGGGCACTGTCTGCATCCGTGCTGCAGGTTTCTGCTTGCTTTTGGATTTCCTCCACCTCTCCCTGCTCTCAGAGGTGACCTGAGTGGGGAGGTGGGCAGCTGGGGACCAAGGAGACCAGCAGTGAGCAGAGCTCCTCAGAGGGAGGTTGAGGCTCCCATGGCAGCATGAGGGTGGTTTGGAGCAGCTCCTCAGCAGGTTCTGCACCCCTGAGGACCTGGCTTTTTCTCTTGGGGTGTTCCATTTTCCTGCCTGTCTTTGCCAACCATCCTGTCAGCTGTGCCTGCTTTCCTCTGTGGCACGGAGATGTGGCTGGAATAAAGGTCCTCAGGCTTGAACACTTGAGTGCTGGCTGCTGAGGCCTGAGATGAGAGGTGCCTTTAAGGGAATACCTGGACAAGGCAATGGAGTGCTGCAGCAGGCATGTCTGGGGAGGTACCTGCCCATCTGCTCTGCAGAGGGATCATCTCTCCTGGCTGCAGTGGGATGCAGAGTCTCGTGCCTGTTCTTCCTGGCATTCATCATACATGTGGGCAGCAGCAGCTTTTCTTTGCAGGGAGGGTGAGGTGAGGTGACCTGTGCCAAAATCTTTGCTGCCAATCTCCCTCTCGGCTGGCACACGTCTGCCCAGTGCCTTGGATCTCAGCCCACTCCCTGCACTGAAGAACTGACTGGGGGGACCTGGTTGAATATGGTTGAGTTTTCCCTTCTGAACTCACTCCTGATCAGAGGCTGTGTGAAACAAAATGCAACCTCAGGGATCCTTCTCTTTTCCCTGAAGCCTCCAGTAAGGTTCCCCATGCTTTCCTCAGGACAAGATTTGGGGGGCTGTTTAATCATCTTTGCTTATCAAAGCCCTCACTGGAAGTCCTGTGAAAGGATGAAGGGCATCCCTGGCTATGCCGTGCTGTGGAACTGGGCTGCTTGGCTTGGGGGTTTGTCCATCCTGAGCCATGTTGGCAGTGAAATGGGACATTGCTCCACAGCATGGGGATGTGGAGCACCCTGCAGGCACTGGTGGCAAGGGGTGGCTGGCAGACACAGACATGCGGGGACAAGCGCAGATACGTGGAGACAGGGCAGACTGAAAAGGGGACATTTGCACCACCTGGGCTTATTCCTTGGCCTTCAGGGTGGGTTTACAGCTGGTACCCTCATCTCCAAGCATTGTTTGAGGTATCTCTCTGCTCTCTTCTCCCCAGCCTGTGACTGCAACGGGATGTCCAGGCAGTGTGTCTTCGACTGGCAGCTCCTGCGGGACACGGGGAACGGGTACCGCTGCCTCGGCTGCCTGGGCAACACGGAGGGCGCCCGCTGCGAGCGCTGCAAGGACGGCTTCTTCCGACGGCGGGAGCGGGAGTGCTGCCTGCCCTGCCACTGCCACCCCTGGGGTACGTGCACAACAGCCTGGAGGGATCAGGGTCTGCCCAGGGCTGTAGGGGGGGCCTAAAGCACCTGCTGAGCACCTGGGCACGTCAGGATCTGGGCCCCTACACACCAGACCTCTCCTTCCATGCTGTGGGCAAGGACACCCTTCACTAGACTAGGTTGCTCCAAGCCACATCCAACCTGGCCTTGGATGCTGGCAGGGGTGTNGGACCAGAGGCTACGAGACCCACCTGCCCTCTGAAATAATCACAGACTCACAGACAGGTTTGGGTTGGAAGGGACCTTTAAAGACCTCTCCTTCCATGCTGTGGGCAAGGACACCCTTCACTAGACTAGGTTGCTCCAAGCCACATCCAACCTGGCCTTGGACACTGGCAGGGGTGTGGCAGCCACAGCTTCTCAGGGAAACCTGTGCCAGTGTCCAACCTCTTTCATTGTAAAACATTTCTTCCTTATGTCCAATCTAAACCTCCTCTCTCTGAGTTTACAGCCTTTGCACTTGAAATGCCTGTTGGTCTCTTGATGCAGGAGTACCACTAGAAACATCACCTGCACATCAAAAACAGGTGGCAAGAGGACAGAGCAGTAGGCTTGAAGGGGGTGTGAGGGCACATATTTCCTTGGCTCCCCTGGCACAAGGATGGCCTGGCAGTAGGACAACTGCCTGTAGGTTGGAAACCACAGATCCTGCCATGGCCCTCAGTCCCGTGGGTTCCTTGTAGAGGCACCAAAATCAAGTCCCACTGATGTCTACTAGGGTCTGGCAAAGAAGAAAAAATTCCCTATACTCCATCTTTTTCTTCTCACTGACCTTTAGAGAAGATCCTTGTCCTGGACATCCGGTCAGTCTCTGCTGGGATTTACCTCCTCCAAGTCTTGCAGGGAGACTGGAGCAACTTTTAACATCCAGACCTGGTGTCTCTATGTGGGGATCTCGGGTGGGGGCCTGTCCCTGGGGCTGGGTTGCTGCTGCAGTGATGGTGTGGTGCTTTGCCCCCCTGTCCCTTTGGGAGGTGCCCATCCCAATCTCTCCTTCCCCTCTCTCCACAGGCTCCCTGAGCCCACAGTGTGACAGCTACGGCCGCTGCAGCTGCAAGCCTGGCGTGATGGGGGACAAGTGTGACCACTGCCAGCCGGGCTTTGAGTCCCTGTCTGAGGCCGGGTGCCGGAGGAGCGGGCAGTGAGTGCTGACCTCCTTTGGTGGCACGGGGACAGCGGGAGGGCCAGAGCCCAGAGCCCTCCCAGCACGGGCTCTGGCTGAAAACACCCCGTGCAAGGGCAGAGTTTGTTTTGTGGCAGCACAGCGACGGCCTTGAGCCAACCTTGCTGGGAGAGAGCGGGCTCCAGCGAGGCTGTGAGCCTGCAGAGCTCACTGTCCTGCAACAGCACCAAAACCTGAGCTTAACCACACACTGAGGCCATTGCCTTATTTCCCAGATAATGCCCAACAGGTGACACCTGGGCTTGGCCATGTAAAACAGAGCCTGCCCACTGTGGACCTGCCTGCTCACAAGGGGATGTGCCTGCAAAAATCAACCCCTTCCTTTGTGCAATACCCTGTTTAAATACCTTTAGAAACTTTTCTGCTCTGACTTCCTCAGTGCTGTGTCCTCTCTCTCCTGACCTCACCCCCCTTGTTGCTCCTATGGTGCTGCTGGCAGGCAAAGGCTGTGGGTGAGCAGGGGGCTGCCTACATCTGTACTGCTGTGCCTGGCCTTCTGCACCCTCCCCGGGGTGCTGCTGCCTGTTGGAGCTCACCAGGATCTGTTAAACTCAGCCAGGGTTTATTAAGCTCAGAAGAGCTTCGCTTTGCTCTTGTGGGTGGGTCAGGTGCTCTGGGGTGTCCTGGGGTGGTAGCACTGGGCAGTCTCAGCCTGACCCCCACAGCGCTGAAGGTTTTCCTTACAGAGTTGGCTCTGCTGGTTATTTTTCCCCTTCCAGCATGGGAATAGTATCTGGGGGTGCTTCTCTGCTCTCTTCTATGGTGGCAGGAGGCACTGAGCTCCCAGGTTGAGCTGGAAGTCCAGGTCAAGGTTGTTGCTGTCCCTGTTGCAGGAGCCTGCGGTGCGAGTGTGACCCGGCCGGCAGCTCCGGGGAATGTCAGTCCGGCCGCTGTGTCTGCAAGGCGAGCGCTGCTGGGGAGCACTGTGAGAGGTGGGTGTCAGGGGACACACTGCACCACTGTGTGGCATGGCCTCCATCTCCCTGGCAGTGCACAGAATCATAGAATCCTGCAATGGTTTGGGCTGGAGGGACCTTGAAGATCATCCAATTCCAAGCCCCCTGCCATGGGCAGGGACACTTTTCACTGTCCCAGGTTGCTCCAAGACCCATCCAACCTGGCCTTGGACACTTGCAGGTATGGGGCAGCCACAACTTCTCTGGGCAACATGTGCTAGGGCCTCCTCACACTCACAGGGAAGAATTCCTTCCCAGTATCCCATCTAACGCTGCCCTCTGGCAGTAGGAAGCCATTTACTTGTGCCCATCTTGCCATCCCAGCCTGGTGATGACCTTGAACCCTGGCAATGACTGTGTGGCACAGGTGTCATTAAAAGAATGGTTATGTTGGCCAGTAAAAAGAGAAAATGAACTTTACCTTTGTCACCTTCTTGCGTTTTCCCAGGTGCAAGCGGCACTTCTATAACCTGGATGCCAGAAACCCCCTGGGCTGCTCCCCCTGCTTCTGCTACGGGCACTCGGCTACGTGTGTCAGCGCGGACAACCACAGCGTCCACAACATCACCTCCACCTTCCAGCAAGGTGAGGACCAAGCAGGACGTCCCCATGGCTCCTGGGGGTGTTTGCCCATGCTTCTCTTTGATGTGCTGGAGAAGCTCCCTGATTCACAGCCCTGCTGGGAGTCAGCCCCAGGCTACACTTGTTGCTTGGGTCTTCATCCAGCGTGCCCGTGGCTGCAGCACCCCTGCTTTGATGGGTGGCATGAATTGATTGGAGGCAGAAGTAGGGTGCAAGGTTTGGGGGAGCATAGGCTTTGTTCAGCGTGTCTTCTCTGCCACTTAGAGGAAGCCTCTGTGCCCATCCGGGCTGTTTTACAGATGTGTGGGCACAGGGATACCTGTGCTGGCCCCTCGGAAGCTGGGGGTAGGAAACTGGAGGGCTTTGGTAAGATACAGCTCAAGAAAAGTTGCTGGAGGGCTGGAAACACTTTCCTTGTCCCTGCTGATGGCCCCTTGTTGGTGCTGCAGGTGCTGAGGGCTGGCAAGGTGTCCATGAAGGCGGCTCCCCAGCCCAGCTCCAGTGGTCCCCACGCCATCAGGATGCCTTCATAGCGGCGAGGAGGTCGGAGCCGATATACTTCGTGGCACCTGGTAGGTGTGGGATCACCGAGGCGACAATGAACCCTTTGCTTGGTCTGATCCCATGAACTGAGCCTTTAGGAGGAAAGCAAGATTTTAAGCCTTTAGTTTTCCTTTGCTTCGCTTTGCAGCGAAATTCCTTGGGAACCAGCAACTGAGCTATGGCCAGACGCTCTCCTTCGATTACCGCCTGGACCGAGGGGGACTCGAGCCATCTCCACATGATGTGATCCTGGAAGGAGATGGCCTGAGAGTCACTGCCCCCTTCTTACCCCAGGGGGAGGTCCTGCCCTGCGGTGTCAGCCACACATACACGTTCAGGTAAAGGGGGAGGCTGGGGATTTTGGTGTAGGGAGGACCAAGAACGGCTCCTGGATTCAGATCTGAGTCCTTGGAGGTGGCAGAGGGCAGCCTGGTTTGGGCTGGATCCACCTCAGGGGCTTCTCTCCTGGATAAGGGGGTTACTCTGTGAGAGGGGCAGTAGAAAATCTGGCTTGGGGTTGGGCTGGGTACTCAGCTCAGAATTGGTTGCATGGGTGGAGGTTGTTCCTCAAAGCCCTGAGCTCAGGAAGGAGATGGCCGAGGGCTGCCACGTTTTCTTGTGGAGGCATCTTGTTTTCCTGAAACCAGCTCCACTTCTCCCCTCTCACTTCTCCTCTCTCCCACGGCAGGTTGGATGAGCACCCGAGCAGCAAGTGGAGCCCGAGGCTAAATCACTTGGAATTTCGCAGGCTGCTGGGAAACCTGACAGCCCTCTGGATCCGAGCCACCTTTGGGGAGTACAGTAAGTGTGGGGAGAGCTTGCAAGCACAAGGTTGGCATCTCCTCATTGCTGGAGATGCCAAGTCTCCAGATGGAGACACCTTTGCTAAAAGGTATTATAAAAGTAATAATAATAATATTAAGTGCCCTACAGTGGCAAAGTTAAATTATGAAGAGGTTGAGCAAGGTGGCAACAGATTTGGCTGTTCCATTTGCCCATGGGCATTGTAAGAGAATGTGTAACCTGTGCAGGCCCTGGGTGTGAGGGTCTTGCAGGTGGAGCTGCTGTCCCCCAGGGGTGACTGGCTGCACCTCCCTCCAGGCACTGGCTACATCGACAACGTCACCCTGGTGTCGGCCCAGCCCATCCCTGGCGTCCCCGCTCCGTGGGTGGAGCGCTGCGAGTGCCCGGCGGCGTACGGGGGGCAGTTCTGCGAGAGGTGTGCCCCTGGCTACCGCAGAGACAGCCCTGGCAGAGGGCCCTTCAGCACCTGCGTGCCCTGCAATTGCCAGGGGGGAGGGATCTGTGATCCTGACACCGGTAAGAGGAGCCGCTGTCACCGCGCTGTGCTTGGAGGAAATGGAAGTGTAGCACATGGAAATGCAGGGTGCTGCCTGTGTCCCAAGAACTGAGATGGGGGGGTTGGGAGCGCTGACTTGGCAGAAATTTCTTTGCAGGAAGAGTGGTCAGACACTGGAATGGGCTGCCCAGGGAGGTGGTGGAGTCACTGTCCCTGGAGGGGTTTAAGGAAAGGCTGGACATGGCACTCGGTGCTCTGGGCTGGGTCATGTGGTGGTGTTGGGTCACAGGCTGGACTCGATAATCTCAGAGGTGTTTTCCAATTCTGTGACTCGGGGGGCTGGAGTGTGGGGGACCATCCCAGAGAAAACTCCCCAGACCCTAGAAGCACTGCAGCCAGATGCATTTGGATCAAATTGGGTGTAGATGATGCATATTGGAGAAAGAAAGAAGCATCTCCTGCTGCCCTGATAGCTGCCTTTTGTTTTAAAGTTAAACCTGGCAATGCCTCAGGTTGGACAGGGCTCTGAGCAACCTGCTCTAGTTGAGAATGTCCCTGCTTGCTGCAGGGGCAGTTGGACTGGGTGACCTTTAAAGGGCCCTTGCACTCCAAACCATTCCATGATTTTATGTGGTGCATGGTATGGGCAGGTGTGGGAATCTTAAGGTATCTCGTGGAGATGCTGGAGTGTGTTGTGGCGGGTGGAGTGGTGGAGGCTGTCCCACCAGGGGTGTGAGTAAACTGCCCTAAGCCCTTTCCTTCCTCCTGCAGGTGAATGCTACTCTGGAGATGAAAACGTGGGCAGCAGTGTCAGCTGCCCCTTCGGCTCCTACCGCGACCCCCGGCAGCTGCACGGCTGCAGGCCCTGCCCCTGTGGCCCTGGCCAGGGCTGCTCCCTGGTGCCAGGCAGTCAGGAGGTCACCTGTGACCACTGCCCTCCTGGAGCTGCTGGTAATGCCCTTCTCCTTGCTCCTGCTCTGCCTTTTCCAGAGCTTCTGCCCTCTGTACCAGGGGTGCTTGGAGCTGCGTGGATCCATCCCATCCTCTGCCCAGCTTGCCTGAGGCACTGCTGCTCCTTCCTGTGACAGAGTGTTTCAGCCCCCAGGGCTGTGAAAACACATTGCCCCACGCCAGGAAAGGTTCTCGTCTAAACACGACATAGATGGAAAAAGGATGGGTGGGAGAGGGAGGGGAATAAAAAATAGGGGAAAAAACCAAATAGGAAATGACTTAGCCAAGGTCAGCTGTTGCACCCAGCTTTCGAGCCTGTTGTGTTGGCTGTGGTGGTGATGAGGGCAGAGATGCTGTCGTGCCAGCTCTGATGGGCTGAACGCCCCTGTCTCTGTGAGGCAGAAGCAGTGGGGCAGCCTCTGCCCTGCAGGCACGAGCATGAGCTTCTCATCTCTCCTTTCCAGGGGACAACTGCGAGTACTGTGCCGATGGTTATTTTGGGGACCCAGCGGCTTCCCAGCCCTGCCAGCTGTGCCAGTGCAATGGCAACGTGGAGCCCAATGCCGTGGGGAACTGCGACCGCCAGACCGGGGAGTGCCTCAAGTGCATCCACAACACCGCCGGCTTCTACTGCGACCGCTGCAAGGACGGCTTCTTCGGGAACCCCCTGGCCCCCGACCCTGCTGACAAGTGCAGAGGTCAGAGCTGGACACTGTTTGAAGAGGACAATCCGTACCCAAGTGCTTGGTGGGAAGGGGGATGCCACAAAGGCCAAGGCTGGAAAGTGGGAGTGGAGAGCAGGAACCAAAGCACAAGGCTAAATAGCGGGAGGAAAGCAGGGAGAGAGGGTGATGGCAGGATGTGCTGAGGCTTGAGGTGGGGACAGACTCCTTTGAACCTGTGTCGCTCTGACCTGCAGCCTGTGCCTGCAACTCGGTTGGTGCTGAGCCCCTGAAGTGCAGGAGTGATGGGAGCTGCATCTGCAAACCTGGCTTCGAGGGTCCCAACTGCGAAGAGAGCGAGTGCCCGGCTTGCTACAGCCAGGTGAAAACCCAGGTGAGCACCTGTGCCAGTCCCAGGGCCCCTGAGCAGCAAGGGGTGCAGTGATTCATTCACCCCCAGTGTCTCATGTCCTCCTCAAACACCTCCTGGTGCAAGTGAGGAGTGATTTTGAACTTTGGCTTTGTACCCCATTGAACTGATCCCTTGTGCCCCATCCCAAAATGGGTCCTCACGTTGCTCTCTGTTCTCTGGCTGAACTGTGGATGTGGTTCCCACCCCAGCCTTTCCCATGGGTTTGGTGTCCTGCTGGCTGGCTGATGGCCTGGTCTGTGGTTGCAGGTGGATCTGTACCTGCAGCAGCTGGCGGAGCTGGAGCTGCTCTTCTCAGGGCTGCAAGATGGTGGTGGGGCCCAGAACCAGGAGCTGGAGAGGAGAATGCAGGTGGCTGAGGAGATGCTGCGGACCATCCTCAGGGAAGCCCTGAGCCTGCAAGGTACCACCCACCCACTGCCCTGGAATGGGGCCATCTGGGCTGTGTTGGGGAGGGTTTTGCTGCCTGTGCCCTTCTGCTCAGCAACGAGTTCCTCTTCAGCCTTCCTCTTTCCATCTCACCAGCTTCTGACAGGTCTCTGGAAGGCCGTGTGGCCAGGATGAAGGGGCAGGGTCCCAGCTCCCAGAGCCGCTTGGGCGAGATCAAGGCCACGGTGGAGAGGCTGAGGTCTCTGGGGAGCCAGTACGAGAGGCAGGTGCAGGAGACCCGGCAGCTGCTGGAGAGAGCGAGGCTGGACCTGGAGCGCAGCGGAGCCGCCCTCCGCCGGGTGGTAAGAGCATCCTCACGTGACACACTCCTGGTCTAGCCCAGGGCTGGGAAAAAAATGCATGGAGAGAGCAAGGATTTAAGCAGTTCCAGATATTATGTTTGTTTTGTGAGTGTAGATGTTCTGGAGGCCCTTTCTGTGCAGCCCGGACATGGAGAGGTGCTGGGAGAGGTCTTTGGGGCTGGTGGAGGTTTGATGTGCTGTGGTTGCCTCTTTCACTGCTGAACTGAATGGAGAACAGAGAAAAGCACTCACACCTCTTTGCCTCCCTCTCTCCTCAGAACATTCCTGTTTCAAACCTTCCTGGGGGCTCGAATCAGTTCTTGATGCTGGCCCAGGAGGCTCTGAGACTGGCCAACAGGTGAGTTCCTCCTGCCATTGGTCAAGAGAGAGGGGAGCGGGACTGAGATCCTGCTGGGTGCCCAGAAGGTAATATTTGGGGGGGTCCTTGTGAACCCATTGGGCTGCAGCTGCCGAAGCCTCTGTGCCAGCCCTGGAACAGGGGAAGATGCAGCTGCTGGGCTGGTTTCGCTGCCTGAGAGAGTTGTCCTCAGCTGCCTTTGAGGGTGGAGTTGGGTGTGATTTAGAAACATTGTGATAAGAGTTTGACCCATGTGTGTCCAGTTGGAACAGGCAACATCTACCTCCCCTCTGGTGCTTCTCTAGCCTTGAGAGACGCAGGAGGGACAGAAGCAGAATACAGACCTCCTTTGCAAACACTTGGCATTTCCTGAGAGGGTGTGGTCCAGCATCCCTGGAAACAACAGTAAAGGAAGTTGGTGAGAAAACCAAGGTGGGAAACCTTTCTCACGAGCCTCTCTCTGTCCTTTGCAGCCACACACAAGCAGCCAACACCATCGAGCAAGCGGCGCGGGCGGCGCGGGAGGACGCGCGGCAGGCGCTGGAGCTGCTGCGCACGGCTGCCGGCGGAGAGGTGGCTGCCTCCGGCTCCCTGCAAGGGCTGCTTGGGAAGTGAGTGGGGGCTGCCATGGCCTGTGTGTCACAGAGGCACGTGGGAGGGAGGAGAGGGGTGGCCAAGCACCTGTATCCCCTTTGCTGCCGCCCCATCTGAGCTGCAGAAATGTGTGTGTTCGGAGGCACGGACTTGCTGGGGCTTGAGTCTGTCTTCAGCATGTCTGAGATGGTGGGGATGGAGATTTGGCAGCTCTGTGGAGCATCTGCTTCCCACTCCAGAGACCACGGTGCTCCCATGGAACTGCCAGCAGCGGAGGGAAGGGGTTTAATGCCATGTCTGTGAGCAGACTCCTGGTGGAGGGAGTCTGTTCCTGTGTGGTGGGCTGGTGCCACTCCAGAGCCCACCATGGTGGGGCTGGGATTTCACACACCACTAGTGGGGTGCGAGCAACAGCCCTAAGGGAAGTTAAGAAGCTGAACTGGGATGTGCAGGAGGAAACATCCAGTTGTAGGGCAGGGATTAGCAGAGCCACTGTGGAGCCCATGAGCTGTGTGAAACACCTTTGGTTCCTGGAGCAGGAGTAGGCAGGCGGTCCCTGCTTGGCTGAGGGACTGGGACACAGGGGCTGTTTGCAGTTGGGTTTTCCTGCATGATAAATCTGCATGGGGCCTTGGAGAGCATGAACAGGTCCATGTAGAAGGCAGCATTAATGCTGGGGTGTGGGGTTGGCATCCTGGCTGGCACCAGGCTCTGCAATCCCACATCCCTGCAGGTACGAGGAGCTGAAGTCGCTGGCTGGAGGCCTGAAGGCTGATGCTGATGGAATGGCCTCCAAGGCAGACAAGGCTTATCAGGGCAGCCTGGTGCTCCTCAGCTCCCTGTCCCACCTGACAGAGACCGACATCAGCTCCTTTGAGGTGAGGGCTGTGTGCATGTGGGACTTTTTGCTTTCCCTGATACCCTCCCCACTACCCTGCCAGCAACTCAGCCCTTCCCAGGGCTCTGTCCCCTTTGGAGAGCCTTCAGATATGCATCCTCTCACCCTTCTGCCTGTGGTTCCCGGGGAGCACTGGGGAGATGCTGGGACCCCATCATGTCTCTGTTTCAGGGGGAGGCATCCCGGCTGAAGCAGGACGCCAGTGCTCTGCTGAGCCTGGTGGACACCTACATGGCTCAGTACAAGCAGCTGCAGAGCCACACAGGGCGCTGGGAGGAGGAAACCAAGGAGCTGCTGCGCGAGCGAGAGGGCGAGAGAGCGGTAAGAGGTTGGCTGGGGGGCTGGATTGTCCTCCGGGAGCTGGAGCTTTGGTGGGATGCTCTTGGCACTGCTCCTGTCCCAGCCTGGTAGCTCTGCCTGCCTGGAGCAGGATTGTGCCTTTCCTTGGAAACGCAGCCTTGGGGTTGGTCTTCTGAAGCCTGTGGGAGACCTCACTGTGAGCATGGAGCTGGTGGTGCAGGGTCTCACCTGCACACCTCCTGCAAGTGAGGCAGGTTGAAGACCTGCCCCTGGAAAGATTAGAGCTCAAATGGCTCAGTATGGCTGGAGCTGGTTGAGGAACCCTAGCACAAGCCTGTGCCAGCAGGCTGTGGTAGCCTTGATTCAGGGGCAAGAGCAGGCATTTGGGAACAGGATGATGGGTCTTCTCCTCCAGTCCAGCTCCTCCCAGACTGTTCTGGGCACGTCCAATCCTCCTGAACTCTGTCCTTCATCCACCTGTTATGTCCCTGTGACCTGTTGCAGAAGCTGACACAGCTGCTGTCCCGAGCCAACCTCGCCAAGAGCACAGCCCTGCAAGCCGTGAGCGCTGGCAATGCCACCTTCTACGAGGTGGAACAAATCCTGAAGAGCCTCAGGGGTAAAGTCCTCAAAACCCTTCCTTTCCCTTTCCACGTGGGATCTCACAAAGGTAGTGCAGCTTCATTCCCACATGTGTTTCTTCCAGAGTTCAACCAGCAAGCAGGTGACAAGAGGAGGGAAGCTGAGGATGCCATGAGGAGGCTGCCCATTATCAGCAGCATGGTCAGCAGTGCCAGGGAGAAGACAGACCGAGCCGAAGGAATCCTGGGCAGCGCCGCCTCCGAATCCAAGGCAGCCAGCAGCGCTGCAGGGGAAGCGAAGGAGATCACCATGGGGATCCAAGAGGTGAGGACAGGCTCCGGTGCTAGTGCTGGCAGAAAAGGGTTGGAAAGGAAAAACAGTGGAAGAAGAGGAGATGATTGGTGACTTCATGGTGGAGCTGATGAAGGAAAAATTGGACCTGCTGCATTGATTTTTGGGCTAAAGTTTCTCTACAGTGGGTCCTGCAGATACCAAAGTTTGGCTGTAGATCAGTGGGTTTGCAGATCAGATCTCTGCAGGCACGTTTCTTCCATGAGAGTCTTTGTGACATCTCACTGCAGCTGCCTTTCAGTGACCAAGGGAGTTTTTCCGCTGCCACAGCCTGAGGCACTGGCAGGCTTTTGTGAGGTCCCAAAATTGCTGCTTGTGGGTTCAGCTCCCAGATGAGTGTTTTAATTCCCAGAGATTTGCTGATGTGTGCAGGAGGGGTTGAGCCATGGTCATAGAAACACCTCTCTGGAGCAACTGGTGGGAGAACATGAAGGATACAGGCCAGTGGTCATTTTGGGTCCCCGTAGAAGGAAGCAGTTTCCACCAGCCCCGCATTCCAGCGCACCCAGACTGCTTTTGGCCATGTTCTGCTCCTCTGAAAGTGCCTTTGGCTTCCCCAGGAGATTGCCCAGCTGAAGGTGGAGGCCAACCAGACAGCTGATGGTGTCCTTGCCCTGGAGAAGGCAGTGGCTGCCCTGCGGCGCGAGGCCAAGGAAGCGGATGATGAATTTGAGAGGAAGCTCTCGGAGGTTGAGGCGGATGCTGCTGGGATACAGGAGGTGGGTCCCCATCTCCTTTGCCTTGTCCCCATCCCTGTTGCCTTTTGGGCTCAATTGCACCTACAGCTGCTGCCTTTCCTCCCTCAGACAGCTCAGGAAGCTCAGAGGGCCCATGACAAGGCTGGCCAGGCAGGGGTGGCCGTGCAGGAGACTCTGGGTGCCCTGGAAGAGCTGCTGCGCCTGATGAGTAGGTTTTGTGACACCACCGTGGGATGTGGATGGAGACAGGTCCCCACTGGGGTTTAGGAAGTTTAGAGGGAAGCTGGCCTCAGGTGATGCCTGGGGACAGGCTGGGCATTAGGGTGGAGATGAAGTATCTAGGAAGACATAGTCCTCAGCCTCCACCCATCTTATTCCTTGTTTTCCTCCTGTTCCACAGGCCAGCCTGGCGCTGTGGATGAGGATGGCCTGAAGCAGCTCGAGATGAATTTTAACAAAGCCAAAACCAGAAGCAATCAGCTGAAGGCTGAGATGTCTGAGCTGGAGCAGACAGCCACGCTGCAGAAGGCCCGGGTGCAGATGCTGGAGAGCAACATCGATGAGATTCTGGCTGATATCAAGAACCTGGAGGATATCCAGAGGAGTCTTCCTCCAGCCTGCTACAACACAAAAGCCATTGAATTGCCATGAGCAAGCTCTGGAAAGGCTGCAGTGCCTGCCAGGCTGTAGGCAGGAGAGCCTCCCCAAATCTGGCAGGACTGGCTGAGTTTGGTTGTGTTGAACTGCTCCTTACCCTCAATTTCAGCATGGCAGATGAAGTTCAGTGTCACGCTGGCCCTGCAGAGTCCCTGATTTTTCAAAGTGCTCCGTCCCTCGCTCGTGGGAGGAAGGAGACACCTGGTTTGTGAAGGTGCTACTGGCTGAAGAACAGCCCGTTCCTACAACATTTCTCTGAGGTGCAAGTGGGCGTTGCTTGGTGTCAACCTTGGGAGTTTGCACAGTTTGGAGCCTGAAGTTCATGACTGAGAGGTTTTCCACCCTCCACCCCGTCTGGGTCCCCTCTCCTGGTCTGGCACACAGAGAAGAACTAGAGTCCTTACTTTGGACGCTGCCACCACCACCACACCTCCTCCTCGTGTTCTCAGTGAGGTCTTCCTCACCATCAGTAGCTCAGTGAGCAGCATGAAGAGACAGATGGGAGAGATGTGTTTCGAGCTGTGGCACTGGTGATGCTTTTTGTGTGGTGTTCTCCTCCCAGCCTGCCCATTCCTCCTCTTCCTGGGAGTGATGCTGACATGGTTTTGCTGTGGCTTAGAGCTCTGGCACTGATGACCATTTTCACACAGCCGCAGATCTTCTGTGGTGCTTCTCAATGAGGTGGTTACTGTTTGCTAAAGAGGAGGGAAAAATTGCTTCCAGGTGAATGTGTTTCAGCCCCTGTTTTGGTGCTGCCTATGCCCCCTTTCTCCCTCCTGTGTGGTGCTGGATGTTTCTCAGGTAGTTCTCCACAGGGGTTTCCCATGGTACACCTGAGCAGAGCTCAGAGGGGCTGAAGACTCCAGTGGTCCCTTCACCCACCTGTGGCTTTCCTGTGGGTCCAGCTCCATTTTGACACCACTCCCACCTTCCTTTAGATGTCATGCAGGGGAAAAGAGATTCAGGGGAAAAAAATTGCTACCACATGCTGGAAGTCAGCTCTGCTGAAGCCCCTGACCTCTGTGGTGGTGAAAGAGGAGGTCATGGATGGAGGAGGATACTTTGGGGACTCACCTCTCCTTATTTCTGATTCTCTGATAAAGCAGCATCTGTGCCTTTGCTTAATCATATACCAAGTATTATGTCTGCCTTACACTTTTATTTAAGTGAGATGTACTCTAGGCCCTGGCATGTCTTTTCCTGTTGTACTGCATAGGGAAGGTGTTATGGACCTGGCTATTTTTCCATGAGTTGGGTTGTTTGAAAGGGAGGAGGTCAGTAAATGGTGAATACTTCTGGCTGGATCTTGCCTCTTGGTTTATTTTCTCAGGCTCCCTGATTTGGGTGGGTTTGGCCATGGGTTATCCCAGGCATTTGCTCTCTTTGTGCTGACTCTGTCTTGGGGCTGTTTTAAAACGACACCGGTAACATCTTTGTTTTGTTTTGTTTATTACATAATTTAAACATTTTGCTGATAAAGTTTTTTTTGTTAATGACTGGTTTTTGTCATATAGCAACCAAAAAAAAAAAAAAAAGGAAAAAAGGCTCCAAAATTTTTGACAAAGTGAAATCGGTGGCATGACAACTTCAACCCCTTTCCCTCCCACCCTTTATTTATTTTTTTCCCCCAAAGGGCATTTGAAGTTCATTTCTCTTTCAGCAAATTGCACTGTTTAAAAGTGGAGGTTCAAAGACCAAGACCCACGAGCTTCTTCCCACCCCTCCCCTGCACCCTGGAAACCCCGATCCTCACCTCCCTGGCAGTCACACGGATCATCACAAATGATTATATTTTTCCCATACCCACCCAAAGACATTTTTCCAAAGGGTCCCAGAGCTGAAGGACCCGTTACAAACCCTCCCGCTCCCACCCCCCATCAGTGAGTTTTGCTGAGCTGATACACGAAGGCGCAGGTAAGACTAGTCAGACAGAATATACTCTTCATCTGTACCACAACACTACGTCTCTAAGCCATGCCATCCTAACCGTGACAGGGTGGGAAGCACTGGCATCCCCGTGTCCCACCCCACGTACCGGAGGGAGGGAGGGAGGATCAGAGGTGGCTCTCAGACAGGACCCTTCCTTCCTTCTCCATCTCCTTGGTTTTACTTGCCCATGTGTTTTCCTCAGTGGGAGCCCACTGTCTTTCCTCTCCCTTCCCAGAGGCGCTGTCCCCCCGGAGGTTCAGCCCCTCTGTGAGGGTTTTGGGGGCTGGTTGCCACCACTGCTGCTTCTCCTCCAGCTGGGAGCTGAGAAACATGGTGAGGTCTGGCAAGGAGGGGAGGCTGTGTCTGGAATAGCTTCTGTGTTGGGGTGGAAAGGGAGGGGAGACTGGCAACCTGGCTGTGTGACAACAACGGGTGGAGAGGAGTCCAGCACCTGGTTACTGGTTACCTCACGGATGAGGTGTCCCACCACAGGCACCTGCCCAGCACGTCAGCTGAGGGAGCTCCGTGGGTTAGTGCTGACCAGCTCCAGCTGGCTGAAGACCTCCCTGGAGAAGAGGCATCCCTGTTCTCTGAGTCCCCCCCACACTCGCCACACTCTCTGCTTTGGCATCTCCAGATCTCCTCATCCCGTGGGATACGTACGCAACCACCCGGAGATACCAGAGCTGCTGCTGAGGGACTCGGCTGCTGAATTTAGGGCTGTTCCCAAACAAGGAAAGCCCTGGCAAGGAAAGACGTCTTCTGGCCTTTGGGTGAGTCACGTCACCTCTGTCCCTCATGATTTCCCTTCTGGGAAGGGCTGTGCCCTCCTGAGAAGTTGTCAGCTACAGTTCCTAAAACACTGCCTGCAGCAAAGACCTTGTGGCTGTGGCCTGCCTTGTTTTGTCCAAAGCTGTTTGCTGTTCCAGGGATGCCAGCAGCACCCAGCAGGTCAAATTCAGTGTGAAGTCTCACCTTTGGAGCTTTCATGAGAGCTACTTTGTGGACTTTTAAGGGACGAAGTAGAGGAAATTTCATATCTTTCCTTGAAACACCATGGAGGACTCTTAGCTACAGGCAGCAGGGCTCTACCCAAAGCAATACAAGGTTAGATGGAGCAAAGGGAGAGGAGAAGGTGAGGGGTAAACCTTCCTCCTTGTGGCTGTGACCTTCCCCAGGAGCTGTGCAGGGTCCTTGCACCCTGGGGATGCTCAGCAGGACAGGGGCCTGCTCCAGCAACCTTCATCTCCACAAGGTTTCAATAATTGCTCCCTGTTCCCTGCCCTGGAGCATCTCCACCAGGCTCCATCCCTGGCATCTGGGGCATGTCACAGGTGGGAGAGCAGGAGCCTGGCATGTCCCAAGGGGTGTGCAAAGTAGCCACAGCTGGTTGGGGAGGGGGAAAGTATCATGCATTTAATGAACTCTTCAAGAAGAGGAAGAGAGTCGGAGCAGTGGGAGAAGGGGCAAGTTTACAGACAGAAATGGAGATCTGAGGGACAGAGGATGGTGATGGACCCAACCAGCTTTGGGGAAAATTGTCACCAGAGGTTTTGGCTCACTATCTGCTTCTTTTTACCTCATTTCTTGGCTCCATAAGTGGCAGATCCCTTTCTAGGTGCTGTGGGTTGGAGTAGAACATCACCCCAACTCAAGTCACCTAGGGAGTGCCTTGAGTTCTTGCAGCCAAAGGAAGGTGAGACATGACATTCTCCCTGCAATTCCTTGGCAGTGACGATTGCCAAGGTCTCTGCTCCCCTTTAGAAATGCCTTCTCCATGATTTTTCAGGACCAGGAGGAGGATTTTGTTAGCTGGGCTGTCCTACTGCCGGGCTGGGAGGCTCACTTGCCATGAGGCACTGAGCCGATGCCAGCCAGGGTTTGGTTGGTCTCTGTGTTGAGAGGCTCAAAGGGCTTGCACTAAAACTATTGAATAAAAAAAATGCACCTAGGTTTATTGAGCTTAAGTTCTGTAAGATGATGCAGAAGAGGCAGCCCCTGCTCTGAGCATGCTGGGAGGACGGACCGGGGGGCCATTTCCCAGGGACGTGCTGGGAGGGGGTGCCAGGGCAGCCTCCCCTTGAGCACAACGAGCACATTACTCTCTTACTGGTCCCTCCTCCCTCCCCACGTGTGCTGGGCAGGGCAGTACCCCAAAAAAAGAGACCAAACTGTTCCCTGGACATTGCTGCACGATGGAGTGTTGGTGCCGGGGGTGAGAGGCAGACACGGGCAGGAGGCCATGGGATGGGGAGAGAGATGGAGACACGGACTGAGAGAGAGAAAAAAGAGTGATGGAGAGCTGCAGGCAGGCGGGACACGAGGGCTGTCTCGCTGCAAGGCCTCTGGCTCTTAGCCAGAGGCGTTGATGTACAGCTGGCTCTTGAGGATGTAGTCGATGACGGGCTGGCAGAGGTAATCCACGACGTGTCCATCCCCGTGCTGCAGGGCCAGTCTGGGGGCACGGGGGGAGAGAAAGGGGTCAGAGCCCACTTGGATGGGTCAGGTGTCCGTGTGAGGACAATGGAGGGGCTGGCTGGGGGCATCCTGCTGTTCCCCCAGATCCCCTGCATCACCCACCTGCTTTTGGTGGAGCTGACGACCGACATGGGGTGGTTTGAGTCATCCTTCACCACCAGGATGTTGTTCTGCAGGGGAAGGAGGGAAAGAGGAGTGAAGGGATTTGAAAGCAGGTGTCTGCCCCACCAGCCTCCCCTCCCTGCTGGCCTTGTTGGGGAGCTGCGTGGTGGCCCATCCCAGACAAGAACTGAGAGCTTTTGACCCCGAGACATTTTGTGCCCCGTGGCAGAAGTGCTCTCCTGGGTAGAAAGAGGCTGTGGGTCCTGTCACGGCCTTCCCCAGCCGTGTGTGCGTGCACTCACTTTGTACTTGCGGAGGATGGAGGAGTGGTTCATGATCCGGTCGGGATCTGCTCCATCCCGGGGCACCACCACGATCCCGAACTCCCCGACGATCACCTCCATCTAGGAGCAATTCAAAGTGTGGGGAGCTTTATAATCACCCCACACAAAACCTGCCACTGTCTGCCCAACCCCCCCTACTCTGTGAAAGCTGGGCCGTGGTCTGGATGGAGATGGAAAGGGAGTTTGAGGCTATGTCAACAGCCTTTGGCAGAAACATGGAATTATCAAGGCAAGTGGTCTGCAGTGGGTGAAATAAAAGGCACAGGGTTAAATCCTATTACTGGGTGATGAACTCAGGCTTTAAGGAGAACTGGTGGTAGAAGGAGGTGGCAGCAGAAGAGGTTGCCTGAGGAGGGCATCTTTGCATTCTTTGTGCCAGGCTTCAGGACTTGCCTCAACTCAGCTTTTCCAGCCTTTCAGAGGAGATACCTGCCAGCTAATTGCTTTACAAAACTTAGGACTGAAGATGTTGTAACTGAATTTAGAAATGGTTGAGAGGTTTGAGGAGGGAGGTTTGTGCTGACTGCCTGATCTCAGTGAGGAGCCAGGGGAGATCCCATAGCCAGGACCACTCTGGAGCAGCATGTGGGTTGTTAACCCATCCTCTCTCCAGGGTTGGTGTTCTCCCATGAAAATGTGGCAAGGACCAACAGCAAGAGCTTGCTTTGGCTTGGTTCATTTGGCTCTAATTGTGTTTACTTTCTAATGTCTTGGCAACTTCTGTAAATATCTTACTTCCTACCCACACACCTCTCTCTGCTGGGATTGGCATCTACTTGATTCTGGCTCCTGCTGAGGGACAGGGAGTGGAAGCACAACCTTGGGATGGGCTCACCCTGCATCCCAGATTACATCCTCTGCGTGGGCAGTGAGTGGGAGCAGGGCTTGGGTCTGTGGAAGCCCTGTGGAAGTGTGTAGGGGAGGTGAGGGTCAGGCTTGGGAAGGAGGAGGCAGCGGGGCTGGCGGGCACAGCTCCTGTCATCCCGAGAGACCTGAGTGGCTCCCGAGAGCACAGGGTGTGGGAAGCAGAGGAGGGGGAGGAAGGGAACATGGGGAAGAGGAGCATGGAGGGATGCCCAGCAGTGGTGACTCACATCTGCCTCGTTCCAGAGACCAGGGATGCAGAAGGACTCCAGCAGGTCGCTGCCACAGAGCAGTAAGATGCGAAGCTCTGAAGAAAAGGAGACAAGTTCACAGGTGGGAGCACGTGGGGCTGAGCAGACACCAGCCCCACAACTTGAGGGTTGGCTTCGCAGCTCAGTAAGGAAGTTGTGGCATAGGAAGGAGTTTTCTGCTCTGATGGGCCCAGAAATATTAATTTATTTGCACAACTACCAGAGAAAAGCCATAAACCCGCCCAGAGGGCTGGGAAGAGACGGCTACATGGGACAGTGCCTCCCTGTTTGGCATTTCCAGGTAGCCAAAGCCTCTGGGCTTTGTGTGGTGTAGGTGCTGGGATGGCTGTAGTGCCAGGCTGTGTGTGAGTTTGCCTGTGAAATGGGTCTCACCAGCAAGCTCCCCACACAGAGCTCTGGGTGATGTATGGTGGGGCAGCCTGGTGGGTCTAAAAGGCATTAAGAGGAAGGGGCAGCTGAAATCCCTCCTGCTGCCATTCAAGGCTTTGCAGGGCTGCAGGCATTACCAGGATGGGGTGACACCACCACAGGAGGGCAAGTTTGATGGCCCTTGGGGTGACTGTCAGGGCATGATGCCATGGCAGGTCTGTGCCTGTGCCAGGGGCCACGGTCCCACTGCTCACTCCCTTTTTTCAGCTGCTGTCTGCCAACAGGGCCAGGCTCAGCACAGTTAAGCACTGCTTCTGTTTCACTACTGAGTCCCAGTAGCTGGCACCAGGGTGAGGTGATCCTGTATCCTTCACTTGCCACTGGATCTGTTGTCCAGCGGCTCCTGAGCCACATGGCGCTGGCCCAGGGGAGCTGGGGGGCTGTGCACTCACCGATCTCCTCGTATCTCATCACTGTCCCCAGGTTGGCATTTTCATCTGAGAAAGGGAAGAAAAAGAGAGGTGCTGGTGCCTGGACTGGCACAGGGGGCTGGGAGTTAGGTGGGGGCTGGATTGACACTGGACTGTTCCTCTACGTACCCACAAAGGTGAAGCGCTCCATGGGTGGGCGAACGCAGCAAATCCGGCTCAGGCTTTCTCCCACCTTCCCCAGGATCTTTGCTAAAGGTGGAGAAGGAAAATTGATGGGAGAGAGGTGGTGCAGTTAACCCACAGAAGCTCTTCAGCTGCCCTGGTTCTGCAAGATGCTCCTGTGCAGGAACTGCTCCCAGCACCTCCCCGCCACCTCCTTTCATGGTCTTAGCTCTGCAGAGTGCTACTCTGTACCTTGAAGGGACCAGCTGGACAGCTAAAATCACTAAGAAAATCACAAGATGCCCATTTTTATGGGACTTAAGTAATGCTCCCTCTTCTCCCTAGCTAATACTTTCATGTCCCATATCCCACTGGTTCACAGGGGAGCCAACTCCATCATCTCTCCTTGCATGCACCCTGTGGGTACCAGGTACCTTTTCCTTTAGCTGCTCTCACTGCCTGGACATCACCCAGCTGAAGCCCAGTGAGATTTCACAGTCATTTTAAGCTGTTCTTGGCTCCCCTTGCTGTGCTGGATGGTAACTTCTCCACTGCACCCCCACCCTGGGCTTGGTGCACGGAGCCAGATGAGCCACCTGTCCCAAGACAAGGTCATGGAGCACTGTTCCTAATGCTTGGCAGCCCTGGCTGGGAGGTGAGAGGTCAGCAGTCATCCCCCTCTTCCCTACCCTGATGCCACCTACCTGCAGTGGGCTTGTTGGAGACATTGTTGTTGTTCTGGTAGATGTTCTGCGAGGACTCGTTCTGGGGCTGGCCGATCACAGGGGTGATGGAGGGCGTGTTGACATTGGAGAGGATGCATCCAGTCACTCTCTGCAATGAGGGAGAGGCGTAGCTGGAACAGTGTCTTCACCCCAGCAACCTCCTAAAACGTTTTTGTCCCCGTGTCAAGCCTCCCCACCCTTGGCTCAAGGCCATCTTGGCTCAAGGCAGGTACATCCAAGCTCACTTTAGGATCCCCAGTCCCATGGGCCTGGAGCCAGCAGGACCCTGTGGATAATGGCTTGTGATTAAGGTAGTGTTAACGTTTTGTGTGGAGCCATGAGGCTGGCAAGGAGCAACCAGGTCCTCTTCTCCCTCCCAGTCCCTGCAGGAGAAGGAAAGTATGGCCAGCGACTCCCTGGCTTCAGCATCATGGTCCTTGGATGCACTGGACATTCTGCTGGGCTGGTTACTGCTCCTGCCTGGGCTGCCTGTAACTTTGTGTGATGCTCTTTCATCCACTTCCCATCTTTGCTCTTCTTGCTGTATCCAAGTGTGCCAGCAGCCCTGCTTCCCTGCACTCACCAGAGGGCAGCCACCTTTTCCTGTGGCTCTCAGGCCTGCCTGGGTTTATGCTCCAGGGACTTCCCAGGTGCTGAATTTTCCTGCTGAGTCTCTCTGTCAGGTTCACACAGCAGTTTCAGCTCAGCTGGTGAGTGGGGAGGCCCATCCATCTCCCCTTCCCCTCGGGGAGGAGCAAGCAGGGAGCACTGATGATTTGGCTTGTGCCCATCCCTGCCTTCACTCTGCCCTCACCCCTGCTCCCCTCCTGATGTTCCTGGGTCTGGGATGGCTGCTGGCTCCAGCTGGAAGGCTCAATTTCTTTCCAACATCAGGGCAAGGAGCTCAAAGTGGCTATGACAAGGAATCTTGTTGACCTTTTCCAGGTCAGGATCTCACAGATGTTCCTGCAAGTCTTCTCTCAGTCTGTCTCAGACATGTTTTAGTTGTCCCCACACTGGGGGAAGATCAACCCCACTCCTGCAGCCTCCCCACGCCCTCAGCCCCGGGTGCCCCCCGGCGTGGGGGCTGCCTCACCTTCATCAGGTCACGGTGGTGCTCCAGCACACTGCAGGTGGTCTGCCAGGTGTCCTGGTAGCACTCCCAGGGGTCCACCCTGTGGGAGCACAGCAAGGCAACAGCGTTGGCTGATGGCCACTGGAGCCCCTGCCCACGCCACCTCCTCCCCACCGGGCTGGCCAGCAGTGCCACGAGCAGCCACCATCGCTCTAGAGCTGTGCCATGGACCACGTCCTCCTTCCAGCCCTTCCTGACAGCTCTGGGGGCCTGAACGTGTGCCTGGACACTTTCTGCTGTTGTCACCCAACTAACCAGCTCTCATTTAGCTTGGATGTGACTACACATGTCACAACCCTGTTTCTGAGGGTGGCCCCAGATGTTTCTGGTCCCACCTCAGCCACCAGATGCCGTGTGGTGGTGCTGGGAAGGTGAAAGTCTGTGGGCTAGTGCTGCAGGGAAGGTGCCACAGCACAAGGCTGGGGTGGGCTGGGTGACTTTGGGCCTTGCCCAGACACTACAGGCTGAGCAAGGGGCTTGCAAGACCTCCTGCATCCCCAGAGCTCCCTTGAAGGGTGCTCTAACCCTCTGCATCTGTTCTCTGCTGGACTGAGAGAGGAAGAAGGTCTTTGTTTTTTAATCAAGCTTAGGCTGGGAGAGGAGAAAGTCTGTCCTAGCGCTCTACCAGCTGGTGGCATCTCCACTTTGCAGGCAGGCCTTTGCCACCACAGTGAGGGGAAGGGGCAGGGGCTGCCAGGCTGCTGGTGCCACAGCAGGGTGGGCCCTGCCACTCACCTGATCCAGTCAGAGGACTGGACAGCCAGTTGGCACATGGTCAGGCGGTGCCGGCTGGAGACCAGACCCTGCGAGAGAGGGAGATGGAGGAACAGTTACATCATAACCCTGGCCAGCCTGGGCTTGCAAACCTTCCTGGGGCAGAACATCAGGCTCACTCAGGTGAGACAGGCCAGAAGGGTTCGTTCCTGCCCACCAATATTTATTTAAGCTGCTGTTTGCTGGAAGGGAGGAGTTCCTGCTGGGCCTCAGCCCTGGCTACGTACCGGGCGGTGAGATTTGCTCAGCACCACCACTCCCAGCCCTGTGCTGCAGCAGAGCCAGAGCTGGGGTGGTGGTTTCTTGATTAAATTTCTCCAGCTTTCAGGAGAGGAGGAAACTCTCCGCTCCTAATTTGGAAAGCGCTTCTAAAGGCCACTGTTTGCATAGTTTCCATCCCCACAAAAAAAATAACACTGGCTTTGAAATAATTCAAACAAAACAAAACAACTACTCAGCAAGATGGCCAGAACTGTTTTGGGTGAGGACGTTTCTCTTTGCTGTCTAGTACTTTGGTTGGTTGTAGGGCCTTGCTGTGGTTTTATCTAAAGAGCGAGTGGTTTCATCCTCTCCCTCCTCTCTGAGACTTTCCCATGGTCAGGAGCTGCCCCAGGCAGAAGATGGATGTGAAGGGACCATGGGTCAGGCTGTGCTGCCTGGTGCTCACCCCTGGTTTCAGAAATACCACTGCACACAGGAGGCAGAGAAGGAAAATGGGGGCAACCCACCGTCTTCCCATAGGAGTCGTGCACGGGCGAGACGATGCCACCGATGACGATGAAGCGTCCGGTCTTGTGCAGGTAATCCCGGGCTCGCTCTGCAGGGGGAGGACAAGGAAAAAGGTGCAGGGGGGTTTAGCTGGACCCACTGAGTGCTGCAGCACCATGGCACCCACCAGCCATGCCCCAACCAGTCCCTCAGCAGCCCCACGGCTCTTACACCACTCCCTGCCTGTGCCAACGCCATGTGCTGCTCACATCCCACAGACTCGCCAGAGTCCCTCCAGCCTGATGCCCATTCTCAGGCTGGGATTTCCAAAAGGTGACATTTGAGGATAAAAACACTGGGGAAGGGTTGCTAAATTCACACGATCTCCTACGTGCCCACCCCAGCTATTGAGACAGTGGCAAGAAAAAAGAAGATAGGAAAGGTAAAAGCAAAAAGGGAGATAAGATTGATGAGTCATTAGAAAGTCATTAGAAAGAGCTTTTTTCTTTTTCTTTTTTTTTTTTTTCAAGCAGAGGATCTGTAAAATATTTTGCGTTTGCAAAGAAAAAGAACATTTCTGAAACTGAGGTGATTTTGGGATCTGTCAGCCATCCCAAGATGTCAGTGTGCATCATATCCTTCAGCCACCCTGCTCAGGGGCTGGCACTTCCCCAGGGGATGCTGAGAAGTCCTGCCTGAAGGTGCAGTAGCAGTGGGGAGGCAGTTTCAGGGAGCCCTCCTCCCCCTCTCTGCCTGCACCCAGCCCCAGTGGTGCCTCTCTTCAGCTCCCATGCCCTCACTTTGCTCAGCTTCAGGGCAAAAATTCAGCTCTGAAATTCTTTTAGAGCTGCCTTGCAATGGCTTGGGATGGATGAGGAGCACTCGAGCGAAGGGAAGGGGGCTGAGCAGGGTTGGGAGGTTGGGTTGTCTTGGGGACAGACTTTTTATCAGGGCCTGTAGCAATAGGGCAAGGAGTTATGGTTTTAAATTTAAAAAGGTCAGCTTAGATTAGATACATGGAAGAGGTTTTTTACTGGGGATGGTGAGGCCCTGGCACAGGTTGCCCAGAGAAGCTGTGGCTGCCCCACACCTGCAAGTGTCCAAGGCCAGGTTGGACGTGGCTTGGAGCAACCTGGGCTAGTGGAAGGTGTCCCTGCCCATGGTAGGGGGTAGAATAGGATGAGCTTTAAGGTCCCTCCCAACCCAAACCATTCCAGGATTCAATGTCACTTGGGCAAAATGATTATTTTTTTCTGAATTTTGACGTTTCTACTGAGGAGTATTGTTCAGCTATTGTGTCAGCTAAAAGTCAATTAAGGAAATATAATTGCCATGGACCATTTTTCCCCCCTCGAGGGCACTGAGCATCCCCAGGCCTCTGTGTCATCCTGTGGATGATTTGCCAGCCTCAATAAAACCTCTTCCTTAGACTCACCTGAAATCCTCACCCTGGCTGCCTTCCCAGCTCTTTGCCCTGGGTGTAACAGCCTCCAGAGAGGGAAAAGCAGGCTTAAATCATTCCATAGGTGCAGGGAGTAAAATTCGATTGCCTGAATTAGATGTACCAAAATTATCCCTCCCCGCCCTCAAAATCCTGGGGGAGTACATGCAGAAAAAACACAATATTCTTGGGTGAGGGTTTTTTCAGGGGCAGGGAGGACCCAAGATTGATGGATCAGCATTTACCTTTCTATCATAATGCAATTTAAAATGCAAATTAAAAGAAAAAGTAAATTCCCTAACAAAAAAGATGCCGTTGAGTTTTAAATGAACACAAACAGATCCTTTCATTTTCCCCTGCTTTGCTCTGCCTTGATTTTACTTGCCAAAAGAAGATTAAAAACACTGATCTGTTCATCTTCACGTATGACACCTTTATAAAGTTCTCTCTTAAGACAAGCTGAGCAACTTCCATGTAACCTGTGCTTCACGTTCTCTCATCAGGGATTGGTGATGGTATTAATTTGCCTTGAGTTTTTGTTGGCTGTTCCCCAAAAACATATACAACCAAAACTTGGGATCTGCATTTTCAAGAGTTTTTTGTTTGCCTCAGAAACAACAAACAGAATTTAAACAGGTATGGAAAAAAAAAAAACAACTTATGGACCAGAAAATCCTTGCAAGGGAAGTATTTGGGCAGACATGGGCTATGAAGCAGCAGTATGTTGTAGGGAATGGAGGGCTGAGCAGGAAAGGGAAGACCTGCTTTCTGGTCCTGCCTTGCCTACGACTTGCAGAGCACGTTTTCACATCCCAGACTGGTCCATTCTTGCTTGTTCTTGGGGCAGAGCTTGTCCCTTTGCTTGCAGGGCTGTGTCCATCAGGCGACTCTGCTGTCTCGCCTGTTTATGTAACTGTCAGCTAAGCCAGACCTTCACAGCCATCCACTTCAAAGCTAAAGCCTTTAAAAAGATTGCATTTTCTTAAATGACACGTCAAATCCTGTTTGGAGAGGAGCTGTGCCACTAGTTGGGCTGGCACAGCGACAGGAGCAGCCACCCTCACTGCTGGGATGGTGGCAGAGGATTCGGGGCGGGTGGCACTGTGGCTTCAGCGTGGCACAGGTGAGACACTGAGGTGCTGTGGCATGTCCAGAGGAGGGAACAGAGCCAGGGAAGGGTCTGGAGCACAAGTCTGATGAGGAGCAGCTGGGAGAGATCAGTCTGAAGAAAAGGAGGGACCTTCTCACTCCCTACAACTTCCTGGCAGGAGAGTGGAGCCAGGTGGGGGTCAGGCTCTGCTCCCAGGGAACAAGGAACAGGATGAGAGAAAGTGGGTTTGGATTGAATATTAGGAAAAATTTCTTCACAGAAAGGGTTGTCAAGCCCTGGCACAGCTGCCCAGGGCAGAGTGGAAGCCCCATCCCTGGAGGGATTTAAAATCTGTGCAGATGTGGCACTTGGGGACATGGATAGTGGTGGACTTGGCAGTGCTGGGGGGATGGCTGTACTCAATCTAAAGGGTATTTCCCAACCCAAGTGATTCTGTGGTTCTATAATTCTAAAATTGCAGTGATAGTTTGCAGCATCTAGGTTTGTCCTCACTGCAGTCATGATGTTACGTTTAGAGCTTATTTTTATTTCTTTTACAGTTTGAATCTTCTTAGGCTGACGTGCTCTTCAGTGGCAAAGTGGAGAGGACAACAGGCCTCCACAGCCAAGTCTGTCCAAACATGTTAACTCATTGATCCTTGAGCCCTACCCTCTGTACAATGCAAGATCAAACTGCCTTGGCTCTTGTAGGAGACCTCAGGGGTGTTGGTGGTTCATTCCCCACCCTGGGATGAGGTCGCAGTGTCTCCTGGCACAGCGTGTGCTCCTGGCATGGGCAGGAGGGGGGTTGGGTCTCAGCAGCTTGAAATGGTGGGTGATCAGTGCCATGGCTCCGTGTGAGGAGCAACCAGGACTTGGGCAGCAAGGGCAGAGAGACAGGATGGAGGTCACAGCTGGCACAGAAAGGGCAAAGTGAGTGAGTCTCCTGCTGTCCTTGGGTCTCCCAAGCTGAAAGGGGGGCTGTGCATGGTGTGAGGCTGAGCTGAGGAGCTTCACACCCAAGCACAGCGCTGGTCATTCTTCTGGGTTTCTGGAAACAGGACTCTGGGTTTGGTGGGCCATTGCTTTGAACTGCTGTGGCTGCTTTGATCTTGCAGTGCTTTCTCTAAGCCCACAGGTCCATTTTATCAGAAAAGACCTCTTTTCACAAGATTTGCCATGCCTTTTACGCAAGATGTGCTGCTTGTGGATGTCAGGTTCATGGTCTCCCTGCAGGCACCGAAGACACTGCAGTAGCTTTGTATCCTGGCCTATTCATTGTCCTTGAGCTCAGCCTTCTGTCACAGCTTCCCAACCCTTTCCCAGCCCGTTTCTTGCCTGTTGAATGCTTCTGATGTCCACAGACCGTGCCAGACCCCAGAAACCCCCTCCGGTATTTTCATTTTCTGTGAGCACTTTATATCCTGCCACACCAAGGCAAGGATGTCGGCTTTAGAAGAGAAAAGCTCGTTCCTTTTCCAGTGTAAATTGTCTGTAATGCTCCAGGCGGCCTCGATGGCTTTTAAACCTTGTTGACATAAATAAATGGCTGGTGCTGGCCCCTGCCAAGACCTGCATTAGGCCACCGGCAGCATTGCCTGTGTGATGGGAAGCTCTCAGCGCCCCAGCTCTGTGTGCTGGTGGCTGGTGGGTGACCTTAGCCTGGCTGTGTGGGGGAAGGAAGGGACAGCGGTGACCCCTGGACTCATCCCAAGCACTGGTGACACATCCCCTCTGCCCCAGCCCAGCTTTGCTCGCCTGCCCTGGAAAGGCACTTCATTTTTGGCTCTGCTGCTTTCCTGTGAGATGACGGTGGGGAAACACCAATCAGGGGATCCACGCCAGGGCCACAAAAAGGGTAAGTGGTGATGTTGTCCAGACTGAATGAAAAAATTGCATCCTGCTTCCCCAGTAGGAAGTCAGTCCTTATTTAAGAGATGTTTCTTTTGGAGGTTCTCACTGAGTATATTCAATCGCAATGTCTCAGCTCCTCTGGCGCTGCTCCATCACCTAAATTTACACTAATGAAATCAAATATTCTTTGTGTTCAATTTTTCAAGGTGTAATTTCAAATTTTATTTGCTTTGCCTTTGCACTGGGGTCATCTGCACCCCCAAGACTTCCTTTTTGCTTTTGTTTGTTTGTTTGCTTGTTTTTGCAGAGTAAAGCCACCAGCCAGCTCTGATTTATGCCCTTTTCCCCATGGGGCTTGAAGCTGCAGCTCACTCACACGCTGTGCCAGCTCTCCAAATACACACCAGGGTAGTGGGGAGGCAAGTTTTGCACAGCCTTCATTGCTCTTCCCTAAGAGCTGGGGGAGAGAAGGTGCACAGCCACAGGTGAGGGAGAAGGCAAAACCATTGCCCAGGCATCTCATTTTTTTGTCAAGGAATTTGGCCTCCAACATCCTTGGATGGGAGGTGGGGTGTGGCCATGAGGGGCCGAGGGCAAGGCAGGCGCTTCCCCACTCTCCTGCAGGGGAGAGTGACCCAGATACGCCAGCACACTGTGTTTTATTCTCAATCTAGCAGCACTTGCAGGGCCTAAATGGTGCTTCCAGAGCCCAGCTTGGGCACAGAGCCAGCAGTTACTCTCAGTCTAATTGAATGATGTCTCTGTGTGTGTGTATATATATATATATGTATATGTATATATAAATCCTGTGAATACCAAACCAGGGATGTGTTCAGCAGCAGTGTCCACCTCTCAAAGCCCATCTCTCCTGTCTGGCAGTTCTCTTCCCCAGTCACTGTCTTCACACACCCATCACCCACAATCACACCTTGGTTAGAGCTGGGAAAACCATTGGCCCCTCCCTTCCCTGAGCTTCCCAAAGGGCCATTTCTATTGGAGCAGTCCCTGACTGCTCTTCAAGGGAAGTTTCTCCTGTAGGCAGAAGCAGGAGAGTGGTTCTTCACCATGGGGTTGACCTCTTCCAAGGCAAGCCTGGGGAGATCCCAGAGTGTCCCACTGACCCACATACTGCCTGGAGCTCAGTGCCTCTTAGACAATCTTAGTCAGATTCCCAGGAGACTTTGGGTTGGTGGAAAAATCCCATTAAGCCCCCTAATGCTTAATGATTTTCATCTGAGAGCTAATTGCTCTGTTACACACTGTCCCCCACCCCTTTAGTCCATAGCTGCACCCCGGCACCGTAGAAATAACAAATTTGGGAAGGATTTCCATGCTAAATATCTTCAGCTGTTGCTGCACATTTGTTTTTTTGGCTTTTCATAAGCACAAAATACCAAATGCCTCAAGACTCATGGTGGAAGTGGAGGCTGGGAAAGGCCTCAGGAAATGATGCTGCAGCATCTGACCCTCCCATCTCCCAACCCACCCAGGTCCCCACCAGTGTCCAACTCAGAGCCACCTGAGTGATGACTAACAAGGCTCATGCTATCACCATCTGTTGACCACTCGTGGCTTCACGGCAGAAAAGTGAAATTAGATGTTTAAACAAACTAAAAATAATAAAAGTAGGAGACTTGAGTCACAGTGAGCTGACCTAGAAATAGCAGAGCATTTGCTGGAGACCCAGCTGGGTGGGGCCTGGGCTGGGGACCTGGCTGGTGTCAGGTCATCTGAGAAATGAAAAGAAACCCAAATCTGTGTTTCTTAGATGAAACCATAGAGGAACAGCCTGTTTGATATCACTGAAATTGAAACTGAAGGCATCCTATTTTCCCCCTCTTTTTCTCAGAACGGGGTATTGCAAGGGCCAGTGTGTGTGAGAATTTACACAGGAACCTGCTAAGAAATCCTGCAGGTCCCAGAGCTTGAGAAGAAGCATTTGAGGAAGAGCCTGGCAAAACAACCTCCTGGAGCAGCCAACCCTGCTGCAGTGGAGCAGGTGGGAGCAGGCATTGTCCATCAGGTGAGCAACATGAGGAGAAGCACAGGCATCTTTAGATGAAGCCACTAGCTCCTCCAGGTAGAGACTGGACCTCCTTTTCTGTCAGGCAGGTGATCAGCACAGTGCTGTCACTCACACCACTCCTATAGGGAAGCAACATAACTTATTGCTCAGAGATCACTGGCGTCACTGGGAGAGCAGGAATGTCCTCAGCACCTTGCTGGACCTCACCTGAAGGATGGGCAGCTCAGTCCTGACAAGGCAGCCTTGTTAAATACCTCCACATAGTATTTAACACCCTGAGCTGCTGTCTGGGCATCTTAGAGGTTAACAAGGTGAGGGGAAGCATCTAACAAGGTGAAAGCAACTCTTGGCAGATATAAGGCCAGGCTGGGTGGGGCTTGGAGCAAGGTGGTCTGCAGGGAGGTGTCTGTGCCCACAGCAGTGGGGTTGTAACAAGATGCTCTTCAAGGTCTCTTCCAAACTCTTTTGTGATTCTAAAACTGGATGATGACTTCACCTAAAGAAGGAGGGTTTTTTGAGCTCTCTGCTGCAGGGCAGCACTAAAGCACCTTGCTTAGAAGCCCTCAGAGAAGGATTAATCATCTCTAGGTAAGATGAGTGTACGCATGGTATTGAAAAGTCATGTACCTTTCCCTGTCTGCTGCAGTAGCTGTCACCCCACAGGTCAGCAAGGGTTGGGCATTCTGTAGTGTGGTGCAGGGTGGAGTGAGTTTCCCTCTTCCAGTGTAGTATTTTCCTTGTTTTTTAGAGAGAAATGTGCTAAAATGTGGATTTGCCAGGGCTTGGTGTAAAATGCCCCTCTGAGCACCAGGAGCTGTTTAAGTACAAACCAGGGGAATGAACATCACTTGAGGCTGGGCTGGGAGAAAGCAGTCAGACTGATTTTGGTTGAAGCCTGTCTCTCCTATGGGGTTTTTGAGGCTAAAAGCTTCCAGCTGGTGTAAAGAGGCATAACATGCCACCCACAGTAAAGCAGCATCAATTTGTGGCATGAATCTGGCCCAGAGCTGTGGTTGTGTCTCAGCTTCAATAAAAGTCTAAATATCAGGAGCAAAAATAAACTGTTTGGCAAGCAAAGGGAAGGGTATTGTAGATAGTCCTGATTGCTCCATTTCGAACTGATTTTTATAACCCTGTGCCCATGGATAGAGTCACACAGGACAAGGGTGGCAGCAAAAGGCAATATTTTCATTATCCTGCCATGGTTTTGTGTTTCGCTTTCATTAGGATGTGGGTGGAAAATCCAAAATAGGACAGGCACCTCAGTGTACATCCCTGGAGAGGTCCTGGTCCACATCTCAGCCAGGGAAATTGGTATCACTCAGTGCCTTTAAAAAAAAAAAAAAAAAAGAAGAGAAAAGAAGGGGAAATAAACCCCCAGCGGCTTTCCACGCTTGTTTTCCACTGCCCTAATTTCCCTGTGGAAGCGCTCCGTTTGTTTTGATTTCCGAGCCGTTGTAGCACATCAAAGGCAGTGCTTTGTACACCCTGGTGTGTGTCGTGCTGCTCCTTCAGGCTGACTCCTTCACAACCCCACCAGGAGTAGGGGGTTTATGGCTCTCAGTTCCCCCCCAGAGCAGAGATGGGGAGCAGTTCCCTGGCAGCTCTTTGCTGGTCTTGGGCTGCCTCCACCCCTGTGTGTGGGCCTGACCCGTGTCTTGTCTTTGCCAGCAAAGCATCCGGGGATGCTGACCTCGCCTGGGATCCCTGTTGGCTGAACCAGGACAGAAGGCAGAAAACATCCCACCTACAGAGATGCAGAAAGGCCAGGGGGATGGTGGTGGTGGGGTGGGGTGGCAGAGGCAGCCACGGTAGAACTTCAGCCTTTTGGTGACACCAAAGGGATGCCACGTTCCCATTTTGTATCAGCAAAACCCTCTCTCTTTGTAGATCTATTCCCAAGACCCCATTTCCCCCAAGAGAAGCATCAACAATATCTTTGCACAAAGCACATGTTCCAGAAGCAAAGCTACACCTTTCAGCACCCCAACTCAGCTTGTGCTGGGAAAACTGGATTTTCTGCTTTCCTTTGCCAATAAACCCCAGTGAAATGTCATCTCCTCGGGGAAGGCTTAGGCTCAATTAGGTGCTGTTGGATTCCCGATGAAAATAGAAACCTTTGTGGAGCACAGGCTGAGCAAGTCCTTCCTTGCCTGGCTCAGAAGAGGCCTCTCCACCCATCCCAGGGGGAGCTTCTCTGCCTTTAGTTCCTATTCCAGATCCAAACCAGACTTATCTCAGTTCCTCATCCCCTCCTGGGGCAAGCCCTACAGCAGCTCTTGAAAATACACAATTCTAAAGACTCTAGGCTTCCCTGTTCCCAAATATTAATTTAGCAGTTTGCTGCTGGTGTGACCAAGCTACATCCAACAGCTCAGGCTTACTGAAGGAAACCACTTGATGCTGGAAAGTGGGAGGCCTGGGCTGTCCTCTCTGGAGGTTACTGCACACTATCTACATGTGTAAGCAATGCTGCTTTGAGGGGATAAGACCTGTGTTCTGTCCCTGGTTTGTTTGCAGGGCTGTGATGGACACTGTAGATTTTGTCTGGCTTTCTCTATGCAGGACACTTTGAAAATCCAGTCCTGCTTTGCTGGACACTGGTGGCACCATGGCACTGCTTAGATTGAGGGGTTATAAATTCCAGAGAGGGCAAATGCTCATCTCAAAATCCAGAGGGGACCTGACCCTGTCTCTATCTTGGGTTGATTTTTCTGTCCTAGAGGTTGTTGAGCCTTTCTGTGGCTGCTTTGGGTTCCTTGGTCCCAGGTAGAGACTGAGGTTAGGGTTAAAGCTAGGGTAAAGTTTGGGGTTACCTGTGCTGCACACCCAACACAGCTGGACTAATTCTGCTGGGCCTTCAACTGCAAGTGGTGGGATGTGGTCTTGACCCCAGCTCTGATGCATCTCTGTGCCTCCTTCCTTGACTCAGGGGAGCCCTTGCAGAAGAGATTTTGCAAGTCCAGAGTGGGCAGGGGTGAGGATGCCTATTTTGGGCCAGCTGCTGCTCAGATGCACAAAGATCAGCCTGCTCATGACCCACTCCTACCCCTGACCCCCAACCCAGAGCAGCCTGGCAGGGAAAGGGGGGATGTGACTCCCACTCGGTGCAGCAGTCAGGAGAGGTTTAGTGAGTTGCCCAAGGTCACACAGGAGATGTGGGCCACCACTGGTGGGGTTTAGCATGCAGCTAATCAATACAACATCCGACGGGCTGCTATTAAAAAACATCAGAGAACAACATGGTGAGGGAGGTGAGAGCACTGTAGTGAGTGCAAATGGGTTTTAAATAGAAGCAGAGCCCCTGTTTCTCTCTTGAATGAGGTTGTAGCACTGGATTTCTCACTGCCAAGTTTGTTTATAGTCAGTGGAAGTCAAAGATGGTGTGTGGCACATTTTGGGAGGTGGCATTGTTATGGAAACAATGTGATGTCTCACAGACCGTAATAAATACTGCTAAATATTTAAAAGCTTATAAATGTTTTAAAAGAATCCCTGAGTAGTTATTGATGGAGTTTAATCTCGTGCTTGAGAAAACTCCTCCTCACTTTGGGTCATAAAGAGGAGAGGAAATGCTCGAGATGCAGGAAGCCAGTGATAAAGGCCGTGAAAAAAGGAGTCTGTACAGGATGCAGTGATGGGAATGTGACATTAACTGATCTATAATGGCACATAAAAGAGCCATGGGTGCTGCAGTCCTGCCTGTGCTGCTCTGTCCTCCCAGCACAGCTCTCAATCTGCAGTTTCAGCATGTTTTGGGCAAGTGCTGGGCGTGGAGTCGTGTTGGTGACTCACGCACCGTCGCACAAGGCTGGGCTGAGGGGTTTCACTGTCTGCCATCACGTCGAGCCAGGAGCACCTGGGGGTGGGCACAACCTGCCCTCCCAGACCCCTTGCACTGATGAGAGGTTTCAGCTGTTTTCTGTGATTTCAGCTGCTTGGGTGGCAGTGGAGGCTCCTCTGCTGCATTGCCCAGAGGTGAGCACAGATGCTACAGCTCCCCTTGCCCGATAAACCAACCCGGGCGTTGTAAGATCTGTCCTGGCTCTGCTCCAGTCTGGCCCTTGCTGATTGCTGCTGAGCCCCACCACTGCCAAGCAGAGCCAAGGCAGGGCTCAGTCAGGCTCTCCCTGTCCATCCCATCCTCCCAGAACCCCATTGCCCCTCCCGCTCCATCGATCGCTCCCGCTAATTACGCATTCCAATTCCAGCCCGGAGATGAAATGGAACCAGGAGGCAGCCTTGCAGGGGCCCAGACTTCTTACTCATGTTGCAGATAGCAGAGCAAAACCTCTCTCGAGCTCCTGACGAGCTTTTGTTGGATGGAGGCAGGGAATTTTGCTTCTGGACATTTGCAGATGTATTCCCATTTAAGCAAAAGGGGAAAGGGTGAGCTGTCATTCTGCTCAGGCATTTCTCTCCCAGCTCCATCCCAGGCAGCAATGCTCTCATTAAACTGCTCTGCAGTTCAGTCATCTCAATCAAATAAGAAAAAGTGATTCTTGAAATTCAGGATGTTAAACAACACATCTTAAACAAGAGCCTCAGCTCCTGCCTCTTCATCCCTCTTTACTTCCAGAACTCTACCCCTTCATCTCAAACCAGTCTTTGTGGGATGCAGCAGCTCTCAGTGCTGCTCCTCTACAAGGACTGCAATGGATAATCAAAGAGCAGCCTGCTGGGATTTTTAATTGCTCAAATTTTCTTAAGAAGCCAAACGGGGAGTTTTACTTCTGATTGCAGAGTCTTTCATTGTTTTATGTCAGAAACGGTTTTTACCCAGCTGTTGGTGGGGATGTAAACTCTCCTCAATAGATGCACATAGGACCTAGGGAAAAATTAATTCTAAATAGACAAAAGGGGAAGAGTACTGGAGATTTGCTGACTTTCAAGATTCAGCTTATCTATAAGCAATGTTCTTCTGTGCAATCCAGGTCCTGGCACTGTTTGAAATGAAGTAGGTGGGAAATTCTGTGGCCAAACATGTTTAAAAATACCTGAGGTACCAAGACTCCCTACAAGAAGGCCACATCTGAACATCTCACAAACCCCTTCCTCCTACAGGAACATACCTGGAGCAACCCATCACCCCATGAACCAGCACAGAGGAGATGAGAGGTGGATGATACAGATATAATTAAATTGCCTATTTGCTATTGAATGCTTGATAGTACCCAAAAAATAGCTGTAAAAAAATCCTCTGGCAGAGTCAAACAGTGATGTCCCAGCCATTTTTTGAGGGGTGCTACCCAACCTGCTGCCTCTGAGTGCAGCTCTGGGCATCCCAATGGATCCCAGAGTCCACATGGCTGGACCTCATGGGCGCTGGGAGGGGGGAAGGACAGCTGAAACCTTCCCCTGCAAGGACAGGGGTGTTCCCAGTGAAGTTTTGCTACTCAAAGGTGGATGAGAAAAGGTGGAAAAGGGGATGGAGAGGTGATCCAAACCCTGGACATGAAGCTGTGTCAGGCTGCTCTTACAGCTGGGCAGAAATAAAACCCTGTTTGATGAGCAAGGCTATTTGATTGAAGCCAGAAGTCTGCACATAAAAAGATGGATTGTGAGGAATTTCAGAACCCTAAAAGGGCAAGAAAAAAGTATCTAATGTGCCAAAAAGGGGAATGTGAGCAATTACAGGAGGCCTTTTCTTCTATGAGTTAAGAAAAATTAATTAAAAAAAAATATTGAATCGCTGCATCTTGATTGAGCTGATAACATCTCTCCCCACCAAATCCTTCATTTCAGTCTGCAGAAATCATGAGAAAAACCCTCTGATTCTCATGTATCCATGGGACAGTACAAGCCTTTCCCCCTGCAGAACTACCAAGAAACTCATCTCAGTGTCTTCCTTCCAGCTCCAGCAATTTATTGGCTCCCTCTCCAGCCCTGGCACACACAAACCCTGGAGCCTCTGACCTTGCCTGGTGATGCCTTTAATCCCAGTATTTTACCCAAGGCCACCTTCAAACTGAACCATGGGGTTTTTTTGATTGAAAAAAATTTGCTTCCTACCTTGCCCTGCAGAGCTGCCCTCTGGTTTTCCAGCTCTTGAACACAGTTGTGTTGGGGCTCCCTGAGCTGGGCCAAGGTGGGGAAATGATTTAATTGTCAAAGCTCGTTGTCTGGCAGGGCTCCAGCACAGGCTTCAGAGCATTAGCAGGCCTGCACGGATTGGGTTTTGCTTTTCACATTGGTCCCTTGGCTTTTGTCCTTTGGGTGGCATCGTTTGCAGGGGAAGGAAGCCAGGAGGCAAACTGTGAGGAGGCCAAGATGGAGGGAGATGTCCTTTAGGCAGCAAATCCCGCTCCCCGTGTCCCCGGCGGTTCGGCACCGCGATGCCAAAGCCAGCGTGGGGATGTCTTGGAGGAGGTTCCCCTCCTGAGCTTCAACACATGCTCAGAGTTCCTCTGAGTGTCAGCAGGAAATTAAGGTGAATTGGTTGGAGCTTGGTGTGTGCTGGCCGAGGTGAGCAGCAGTGGTGGGGTTTTCATGTGGCTTTAACACAGGGCTCTGTTCTGAATCTTAATTTTCTCCAATTTTTGTATGGGCTCTGCTTTTTCTTCCCTGTATCTCTTTAGGATATAAATGGAGTTTCATTTCAGGTGAAAGGCCACCAATATTCATGGCAAGCTTTAGAAAGAACCTCTACCCTGTCTCTCCTCCTGCCTCATCTCCCCACCACAGTAGCATCCCAAACTTTTTCTCGTAGCCATGTAAAGCTGGAAAACACAACTCGGATTTGTGACTCAGAACACACGTATATCTCACACGTATATCACAGCAGGTACCACAAATAACTCTGAGAGTTTTCAGGACTGTGTGGGTGTTTGTGTCCACCCCTTGGTAAGGATGGCTGTACAGCACCGTATCTCACCTACTTTTTTTGTTCTGTGTTATGTATCTTATGCTAAGTACTAACTTATATTTATGATATTCATTTTATACACACAGACATGAATCAACTGCGTCTGGGGGGCCCCAGTGATCCAGAGTTGTTACTGGCAGAGGGTGGAGGGAGCCCTGTTGTGGTAAGTTCAGTTCCACACAGACACAAGGGTCAGTGGTGTGTTGCACTGGCAGATTTGGGGTTGTAAGAAGAATCCCAGCTTTCTGGAAACCCAAGGATAATGATGAGTCTTTAATTCACATGACTGGTGGAAAGAATAGCCCGGTGGGAACCTTTCCCCCACTAAAAGAGACTTCCACATAATCAGTCCATCTCCTATTCAGAGAAAAATCCTATGGGAAAAGGTTGGCTTTGGGCCTGAATAAAACATGGTAAAATCCATACTGAGAAAAATGATGGTTGGCATATAATGGTATGTCTGCAGTGACATACCCGTGCAAATACTGTGCTTCCTTCTGGCTTAATTAGTGCCATGTGTTAAAGAGATACATTTTCTCTCTCTACGTTAAGCAAAAAGCCCTCCTATCAGGCTCTCAAACATTTGTCTGAATGATAAAGACAGTGTTCTTGCACAAATTCAGATGTTTGAAATGCAACATTTACAGGGTGGAGCACTGTTTTGGTTGAACTCTACAGCACAGAGCTAGAAGAATAACACAGATTTTGGTTGAGATTCCCATGGCTTCACGTAATTATTATTTTAGACTTGTGGGGAAGTATTCCTCCAGTAAAAGTGATTGGGGATTTAGAAGGTAAATTCTGTGTCTTTTCTTTATGGAAGTCTCATTTGTCCCTGTCAGGTACCTCAAGACTTGTATTCCAGGATTTCTACAGGATACATGCATAGAAAATTTCTACATCAAGCCATCCTCTGAGCTAAAACATGTCTTCCTGAAAGATGTGTGTGTGTTCATTTACAGCCTTCAGGTGATGGAGAATATGTCAGGTACCCAGGTACTTTCTCCAACTACTTGATTACCCTCAGTCAAACCCACACACCATATTTGTAGTTTGAAGTTGTGCGGGATCCAAACCTGCTCTTGGCATGTCACCCGTCCTAATTCTGCTGAATAAGGGAGCCCCCTTCCACCAGATATCACATCTCCCTCCCCCGAGCAGATCAAGTTGCCCCTTAACATCTTAAAGGATGGATCCAGACTGAGCCTCTCTAGTCTCTTGCCACAAAGCCTGGCTTCTGGAGCTAATGTAATTCTTGTCACTGTTCCTCCGAGAAGGGTTTTGCTAATGCTGTACATGAAAATAATACAACCTTTCTTCTTCTGCTTGATATTCCCTTGCTTATGTCTACAAGGATCGCATTTGCTGCTGTATTTACAGCACCACACAGAGTTTGCATTCAGTGGGCTGTGTACAATCCCTCCTCAGTCCCTGACACCGCCGCTGTTTGGCAGAAGACATTTGCCTGTTGTTGATGTTGGATGTGTGTTCTCCCTCGCTGGACATATGACTTTGCATTTGACTTCGCTGTTTGAACAAGCCCTTTTTACCAAACACCCCGAGTCAGGCAGCACAACTGCCTCATTACCAGCATGAATTGCTATTCTGACCTCTTTGGGGTCACTGGCACTTTTTACCGTCAGGGGTTATATGTTTTCTTTCTCGTCTTTGATAAAGATACTGAACAAAATAAAAATAAATCTCATTTCGAGTCTATAAGAACACCCACTGTATATTAATATCTCACCAAGCTTTATTTTCTAAAATATTTTCTTACTGGTTTTTAGTCCACTGAATATGGGCTGCATTGACATTTTCAGTATTACTCAATCAAATTAGGACTAAATGTGAAATCTGTTTCATCAGTGGTTGTTTCTATCAACCAAGTCCCTGTAATTTCATGTAATTATTATTTTTATTTTTAAATAGTTTTTCTTGATCCTTGCTGGCAATTTCCTTTTGCTTAAGGAATAGGATTTTTTTTTTGAAAAATCAGGTGTGTTGTTGCCCAGGACTGCATTTTTCTGGCACTTATGAAATGGAATAACAATGCGATCATTTGCATCTAGAAACCCATCATTTTCTAGCCTGCTGCCCAACTTGTTATGGTCCACAAAATCTACAAATCTCACGTAGAAATACCCCAAGCTGGTTTCAATTATTTTTGCACTTAAAAACTTATGTACAGCTTTTAGAAACCCCAGGGATGCTTCTCCAGCGGTAGCACAAGACCTTCGGCATCTGCTCCCCAGCCTCAAATCTCCTATCAGACATAAAGGATGGATCCTGTCTCTGCACTCCAAAAAGGGATATTAGAGGACATGATCTTTCTGTTCTCCTTTTTTTCAGTGGTCCGCAGGGGATACTTCACCCTCGCAGGACTCCTCCCCACCCCAAGTGAGTTGCTGTTTGCGTAAGGGATCTTCAGGCATTTCGAGCTTTACCCGAACCGTCAGTATTTATGGCATGTCAGACTGCCTTTGATGGAGATCGCCCTTCCTCCCTCCCTCTCTTTCTCCCTCCCTCCTTCCCTCTTGTCTTGCCTGAGCAGGCTGTAGCGGTGATTTTAGCATCCCCATCATCTGTATCATAGCACAGATGCTCGGTAATATCCATCATCTCACACGGCTATTTCCCATTCCTCAGACCTGGTGTCAGTCTAAACGTCGGGTACTCCAATATCTCGATTAGCTGCCTGTATTTTTGTTGACTGCTGTGCCTGGCTGTGGCTGCCTGGCTCTCTCTCCTCCCTGGCCAGAGGAGATGGAAGCGCTGCAGCGGCCGCAGGCTCGCAGCCCCCGGGGCTGAGCGGCAGCGGACAAACACGGCCGGGACCGACCCCGGGGGATGCGGGGCGGGAGCGCGACAAGGGCAGAGCAGAGGGGGGAACCCCGCTGTCCGAGGGGGACAGATCCCAGGGATGGGGGACAGCCCTCAGGGATGGGGGACAGCTCGGGGAGGCCCGGGCGGTTCCCGCCCGCGG